>CAUYPK010081334.1:0-10549 GCA_963574355.1 Loris lydekkerianus
ACTAGAAGAGAGTGCAGGGAAAACCCTTGAAGAAATTGGGCTGGGCAAGTTTTTTATGAGAAGGACCCCCCGGGCAATTGAAGCAGCTTCAAAAATACACTATTGGGACTTGATCAAACTAAAAAGCTTCTGCACAGCCAAGAACATAGTAAGTAGAGCAAACAAACAGCCATCAGAATGGGAGAAGATATTTGCAGGTTATGTCTCCGACAAAGGTTTAATAACTAGAATCCACAGAGAACGCAAATGCATTAGCAAGAAAAGAACAAGGGATCCCATCGCAGGCTGGGCAAGGGACTTGAAGAGAAACTTCTCTGAAGAAGACAGGCATGTGGCCTTCAGACATATGAAAAAATGCTCATCATCTTTAATCATCAGAGAAATGCAAATCAAAACTACCTTGAGATATCATCTAATTCCAGTGAGACTAGCCTATATCACAAAATCCCAAGACCAGAGATGTTGGCGTGGATGTGGAGAAAAGGAAACACTTTTGCAATGCTGGTGGGAATGCAAATTAATACATTTCTTTTGGAAAGATATATGGAGAACACTTAGAGATCTAAAAATAGACCTGCCATTCAATCCTGTAATTCCTCTACTGGGCATATACCTAGAAGACCAAAAATCAAAACATAATAAAGATATTTGTACCAGATTGTTTATTGCAGTCCTATTCACAATTGCTAAATAATGGAAAAAGTCCAAATTCCCATCTATCCACGAATGGATTAATAAATTGTGGTATATGTACACCATGGAATACTATGCAGCCTTAAAAAAAGATGGAGACTTTACCTCTTTCATGTTTACATGGATGGAGCTGGAACATATTCTTCTTAGTAAAGTATCTCAAGAATGGAAGAAAAAGTACCCAATGTACTCAGCTCTACTATGATACTAATTTAGGGCTTTCATATGAAAGCTATAACCCAGTTACAACCTAAGAATAGGGGCAAGGGGGAAAGGGAGAGGAGGGAGGGTTACTTGTGGAATTACACCTGCGGTGCATCTAACAAGGGTATATGTGAAACTTCGTAAATGTGGAATGTAAATGTCTTGGCACGGTAACTGGGAAAATGCCAGGAAGGCTATGTTAGCTATTGTGATGAAAATGTGTCAAATGGTTTGTGAAGCTAGTGTATGATGTCCCATAATCATATCAATGTTTGCAGCTATGATTTAATAAATTAAAACAAAATAATAATAAAAAAAGAAAACAAACATGCACACACAGATATATGATTTATAAATATTTTCCAATTCTGTGGATTTTCTTTTCATTTTTTTGATGTACAAAAGTTTTTAATTTTGATGAAATCCTATTTGTCTACTTTTCTTTTTTCACTAGTGCTTTAATTGCCACATCTAAGAAAACATTGCCTAATCCAAGGTGATGGTTTACCCTTGTTTTTGTTTAAGAGTTTTATCATTTTGGCTACTGCATTTAATTCTATGGTTTACGTTTTGCATATGAAGTGTGTTATGGGTTCAACTTCATTATTTTGCATGTGAATATCCAGTGCTATTTAATGAAAATATTTTTTTTCCCCACTGAGTTTTTTTTGGCACCTTTGTCAACCAAGTTAGGTTTTAAATAAATGCATCAAATATGAGAAATAATAGTATTAAAATATAATAGAAAAACATACATTGAACTTACTATACAGGTAAATGGCCAAATAATTATCTTTTTAAATGGTCCATTCACATACTTGTGGTTTTGTCTGTACAATTTTCCACATTTATGCACTACATCCTTGGAATTGCACAGAGCAGCAAGATATTTCTAGTTCTTTCCTAAGATCTGAGTCTGAACCTATGCTTTTATGGCAAAAATAATACCTTATGCTATCATTGTATAGCTATGGAATGACATGATGAGGTAACATGCTTAGGAGAGTATTTAGTATTTCCTAGGTGCCCCTAAATAAATATTGGTTCCATCACTATAACCTAAGCTCCCAACCTGGTGGTTCTATTCACATGGAATGTCACTATACCTTTTCCCATATGTCCCTCAACCCCAGTGTCCTTCCCCCAGGAAGCTATTTTAGGGGAGTTTGTCTGGTTTGTCATGCAGTGGTTCTATGACCCAAGAAACCAAAATCGAGTCCAGGTAACTGCATATGCCCACCTGTGTGATTCTTGCTAGAAATGCTGGACTTATAGGGTACTAACAGTGGATCTGCTTTGCAGCCCTGCAGGTAAGTCCAAACCAAGTATATTTTTTTGTGGGCTTGTGTTAGTTTCTGTAACTTTGTGTTCCTATCTCAACCTCGGTGGCTGTTTTCATATCTCCCTTCATTTAATCCTTTTACTCTGGAGCAGTTAGAGGGTTCAGCAATTTCCCTGACATGTCTGCAATGTGGCTTTCTTCAACTTACCACTGTATTGTTGCTCGCTGCATCTCCCAGATCTTTGCCCCAGGTGCCAAGCAAATTGGGCATTCAGCTGGATAATGCTCTGAATCTATCAAGAGGCTTGCCTCAGCAGCTCAGGGCTCTCGTGGAATATTAGCACAAGAAGGGCTGCTGAGAGCTGAGACAGGCTGAGGATGAATGAATGGCCAGCATGAGTAGCAACGCTGTAAAACATTCAGGATTTGCAAAATCCAGTGGACATTAGTTGTGACTATCATTTTAATATAAATATCTTTCAAAAAAGCACCATCTATTTTTGTCGAGGTGATTCAGGGGGCTGATATGCCTTGCGCGTGTGTGTGTGTGTATCTGCAAACACTTGCACACTTGTTAATAGATGGTTTCTTCTTCTTCAATCTGTGATTGTGCATGATTTAGTATTTGAAAAGGAAGAAAGGTCTGATGAACATTTTCAGTTCATCATTAATTTAGCTTCAAGTTATGTGAAAACAAACAATTTGCTTTAAAGCAGGCTTTTCAGATTAAACTCTGAAACAAGGCTTCTCTCCTCACAAATGCACTAGTTGGAGTGTTTCAGCATAATTCTGCACAGCCTGTTCCAGAAGAAAGGATATGGGGAGCTTTGATGAAACTAGACATTTTTGTTTGTCTTTAATTTTCGTCTTACCAAATAATATATTTTTACTTACGAATAAAGTTTACCAACAATCACTATATGCCAATAATCACTTTCCATGGGAAATAATTAATTAAATAATACCATAAGAATTTTGAGAAGAAGCTATTCAAACATATTTAGGCTGGTCTGAACGGGATATTTGAGTAGTAATAGAAATCTCAAAAACACAGCCATAAAATGTTATAAATACTAATCAGTTCAATTATAAAACTAATCAGTTCAAAAAACCCCAACATTTTTTCTAGCCCCACTCAAGTTAACAGGACCTATAAATATGAATTTTCAGTCTTTGTTACTTGCTGAATCTAAAATATGAATCTTCATATATAGGTGAGCATGAAATCCTTTTCAGGGCTAACTAGAGTATGCTGGGGACTGAATATTCTGAGGAACTTCTGAGTGTGTGTCTCTAGAATAATTCTTGACACATGTTGAATGAAGGATCAGTGTTTTGTAAGCTTCTGAATCATGAAAAAGTCACAGTGAACTTTATTATTAGAGACGTTAGTAAAAGAAAGTACTAATCCATTGGAATCATACATGTAGTCCCCCAATAAACATTTGAGTACCTGGTAGGTGCTAGGCACTGTTAATGGTATAAGATGTTTAAAGGTGAATGAAATTGGCAATGCTCCTCTTCTCAATAGTGATGGTTAACATTTGCGTAGTGTCTATGATATGCCAAATGCTTTTATAAATGCTTATACATATTAACTCATTTAATCCTCTCCAATAACAATGGGAAAAGTGCTATTATTTTCTCCATTTTATAGGTGAGTAAACTGAAGCACAGAGTGATTAAATAACCTTATCCTAAGGTCACAGTTAATGTTGGGCTGGTACTCAACCTCATTTGATTTCTGAGGCTTGGCTCTCAATTGCTGGACTACACTACCTCTCAGGGAGCTAGCTTATCCTTGAGAAGTGGAGGAAGACAGACCATAAACACATAAACAGGCAAGTAAGATGACTAAAGATCCATGGAAATACCAAGAAGAAAATAGAAGAAAAAAGCATTCTTCAGAAGAACAACCAGGATGTTCTGACCAGTGGTAATCACTTAAGAGAAACTTCTTTGAATACATTTGGGAATGAAATGAACTGAACTGACTAGTTTTCTAGGGCTGCATTAACAATGTACTACAAACAGAAATTTATTACCTCATAGTTCTTGAGACTAGAAGTCTTGGATCAAGGTACTTCCAGGGTTGGTTCCTTTTGAGAGAGTGTTCCATGCCTCTCCCCTAGATCCCGCTGTTTTGCTGGCAATCTTTGGTATTCCTCAGCTTGCGGAAGCATCACCCTATCTTTGCCTTCATCTTTGCATGGTACTCTCCCTATGTGTGTGTGTTTCCAAATTTCCCTTTTTATAAGGACATCTGTCATATTGGATTAGGAGTCACTCTTCTCTGGTAGGACATGATTTAACTGATTACATCTGCACCGACTTTATTTTCAAATAAGGTCACATTCTGAGGTATTGGGGGTTAAGACATCAACATATAAAGTTTTGAGGGGCACAATCCAATCCATAACAGAACTCAAAGAAAATAGTGCTGATGGTGCTTCAGAGGCAGTTATTTCAAGAGTCTTGCTGTGGGTAGGATTTCCTATGGAAAACGAAAGGCAGAGTTATCTTTGAACAAAAAAGCCAAAGCTGAGTGAATGAATGAACAAGTTAGCTTTGTCTTTAAGCTGATATGATGGATTTACCAGGGTCCTGCACTTGGGATGTTGTTTCAGCTGGCCTCTAAATGTGCTAGTTCAGCCACATTTCCTTCATCAGTTCTCTTTGTGAGCAACAGTCAGCACTCACGAGGGTAAGGATCAGGGCTAAAGGTGTAGTCTGTTAGGTGAGTGGCCTTTGGGGATCAAATGCTTAGCTGGTCACTCATGACCTTCTGACTTCATTTGGCATTGGCAGATGGAAGGGAAGGAAGCAGTCCAAACCCAGAAGTTGGTGGGTAAGGTTGTAGTTGGGGAACAGATTTTCCACAAAAACAATGTCTTAAGTGATTATAAGCGCACTATTAGGTCTATGTCTTAGTCAATTTGTGCTGCTAGTACAAAACGCCTGAGACTAGGTAATTTACAAAGTATAGAAATTTATTTCTCACAGTTCTGGAGGCTGGGGAGTCCAAGATCAAGGCACCAGCAGTGTAGTGAGGGCTGTTCTTTGTTCCTAGGATGGTGCTTTGTTGCTGTATCCTCTAGAAGAGATGGATGCTGTGTCCTCATGTGGAAGAAGGTACTGAAAGAGCAAAGTTGCCGCTCTAGCCCTTCCAGCCATTTTATAAGTCTCTCTATATAGGAGGGTGATGCCCCATAAAGACCTCACCTTTAAATACTGTTGAATTGGGGATTACATTTCAACATGAATTTTGGAGAAGACACAAACATTCAAACCATAGCACCCTATTAGCCCTTTTAGCCCACCTGTTGACCAGAGTGTGGCCCCAATGTACAGTGAATCTGAGTCTGAACAGTAGGCCAGGAGAAAAAACGCAGATTGCCTGTGAGGTTCCTTTCATTTTTTCTGGATATGAAGATGGCCTGGGGAATTAAAAATACTAGCCTGGAACATGTTTAACATCTTCCCTCCACCCTCTGCCACTTCCTAGTCTCCATCCCTTCTTTTTTTCACCATAGCATGTGTTCCTACTGGTCTTTCCCTTCTCCTCAGAGTGTTCCTTAAATGGCAATTGCCCTCTTCCCAGTTAAATCTTCCAATCTCTCAGGGAAGAGCAATGTCACAGGCAGGGATTTAGGTTAATAAAGTTGTACAGATTTGTTTAAATGCAGTAATTGTCAACCTTGGCCACAAATTGGAATTGCCTGAGGAGTTAAAAAAAATACTGATACCTGGGTTTCGATTCAAGAGAGGAGTGTGGCCTGGGTGTCATAATTTATTGGTAAGGCTCCCCAAGTGATTCTACTGAGCATCCAGGGCTATAATCAGTGCTGTAATGTAAGAGCCTAAGAGTAAAGTTATCCTCAGCTCCTATGAATTGAGGAAGAGAAGTTAAACTGCCTGATAAAGTGAATTTAATTTTGGTAGCCTTGGCTGGGGCAGGGGTGGACAGGGTACTCTCTGTCAATGGGAATTCCATGTGAGTGAGTTGGTGGGGCCTCTGGGGTCACATATATCTGAAGCAAGTGCTCTTAATATATCCATACATTGCATGGTTTACCCTCTGTTTCTAAACCCACTAATTTTATAGATCAACTTTTCAGAGATTCTGGGCCTCTGGAGTTTTGATAGTGAGCATGGGTATGCGTGGGTGTGTAGAAAAAGTAGGCACGTTACAGTGGCAGGCAATTACTGACATTTCTCTGGATGGCTTGTTTGATAGTTAGATGTTTACATCAGGGGCTTCTTGTGTAGCCCAAGTAAACAGTGGAGGTTAATCAGCTGGTGTGCCTTGGAATAAACCAGATCGGAAACTCCCACTTCAAATCAGAGACTCAAAAGGGACAGATGTCCAGGTGATGTAAAGAATGAAAATTTGTGTTCTCTATAAATGGAGTTCAATTCAGATTGGAGCTGAGAATCAACTAAAAAGGGCTAGGATCCTAAGAATGAGGGCTAGTAATGGCAGGTTGCAGCAGGAGAGATAGGGATACTGGTGTTGCTACTGCCTTTAATTAGCATTTTCTTCAGTGCTGTGAAGAAGGGTTACTTGGGACACTAATTACATTTGCAGCTGATGCTAAATTGGGATAAATTCCAAGGGCTAATGAGACCTAGGAGTAACACACAAGAGCAGAGGAAGGACAAAAACAAGAGTCTGAGGAAAGTGTACCTTCCCTGCTGGAAGCAGTGTACCCAGTGAACACAGATCCTTCCCAACAGGACAGTACCAGAAAGGGCCATAAGCCTGCGGTGCATCTTACAAGGGTACATGTGAAACTTAGTAAATGTAGAATATAATTGTCTTAACACAATAACTAAGAAATGCCAGGAAGGCTATGTTAACCAGTGAGATAAAAATGTGTCAAACTGTTTATAAAACCAGTGTATGGTGCCCCATGATCACATTAATGTACACAGCTATGATTTAATATTAATAAAAAAAAAGAAAGAAAGAAAGGGCCATAAGTGGGTACAGGACAAAGTCTGGGATAAAAGTATACTTCTAGTGTTCTTTCACTGTGAATAACTGCATTTGGATTTTTTCCCCCTAAAAGTTAACTTTTAGTGGGGTACAGTGTTGTAAAGTAATGGTTCTCTATGGGTGATTCCTGGACAGCAGCATAAGCATCACCTTGGGCCTTGTTGGAAATATATATTCTTGAGCCTACCCCAGACTTAGGAGATCAGAAACTGCATTTTAACGGCGTTTTAACAAGCCCAACCAGTGATCTTATGCTCACTCAAGTTGAAGAACCTCTGTAATAAGGACTCATGCCAGGCACTAAAGAAGTAGGTCTTCTCTGGGGGAAGCTGTTTCCCCCAACTGAACATTTATATTAGAACAGTTTCAAAGAATTTCAGGCATCTTGAAATGGTGCTTTAGTTACTCCAGCCCTGTCTATGGGGTCTTGGTCCAGAAAGCTGAAACCAGGAATAGGCACTGATGTGATCTGTATTCATTTAAATTCTTGTCTGGGTTAGCCCTGAATGTAAGAGCTGGAAGGGGGCTGGACATGCTTGTTCCAGCTTCCTCATCTTCAGATGAAAATTCAGAGAGGCAAAATGTCCTGCCTATAGTCACCTGTGAATATAAATGTATGTAACGTGGCTCCAATGTAGGGATTTCTTATTAGGGATGAGTTGGTACAGGATTCCTTGTCTCTTGACTGAGAGGGAACCCATCTTTCAGTTGTTTAATGTTGGTGTTCCAGCAGTCTCAGAATGTCTTAATTTCGTATGGTCTGTCACACATCTGTGGGCTGATGGAGGGGGTGATGGGAAAAGAGTGGTTCTGCCAGGTTTGGGTTCTAAGCTTTCCCTTGCTTTTATGACAAGACAGGTTCCCTTTACTCAGCAAAGGGAAATCACACACACTTATTAGCAGAAGTACTTAGTGTTGCAACCTGTCATTACATATTTTCTTTTGAAAGGAAAAAAAAATTTTAGTGTGGTTCATCACGTTCTTTTTTTTTTTTTTTTTTTAACATTTTAACTAAGTTTACCCTTTATCCAATCTTTTAAAAATTTATAATATTAAGAAGATAACTCAAAAAATACAAAGATATTAGTAGATAATTCATTAAAAGGAAAAAAAAGAAGTAGGACACATAGAAAAATATTCACTTTTTTGAATAATTGAAGAAAAGCGTATATATCAAGTAATAAGTATACATCAAGAGTCTGAAATATTGATATTCTTTTGTCTTGTTTATTGCTTCTGCTTTATGAAGGGTGTCCCTTTTTGCTGCCAACATTAGAGGAATGACTATGTACACTACAGTAGATAAGTTCATTTTTATTATTTCAAAATATTACATAGTTACAATGTTTTTGGTTACATGGATCACTTTTGTTATGCTTGAATCAGGGTTATAAGTGTTTCCCCTGCTTGATTTCCACTGAGTTTTACTTCCCTATGTGAACATGCATTACACATTTATTGATCACCTGCTATGTACCTGGCACTTTGCTAGACATTGTGGAAGTTATGTAGATTAATTAGGCTCAAATTGTATCATCAAAATGCTTATTAATAGGGGGACCATTTCATTTATCATACAAACCAAGCTATCATTTGAAGGATGAAGGGAGTATTGATAATATTTACCCTGGGACAATAGATATATATGAGGACCCTACTGGGCAAACAGAAATGCATGGTTACCTTGCTTACAGGTGAATGGGAGGTGCTGAAAAATACAGTATCCCTACTTGAATGAAGAGAGTATCTGTACATAGCATCTGTGTATAACAGATGTGCAAAATGTTACAAAAACATGAAGGAGGAGATGGTCAGCATAGGTTTTTCAGAAGAGGGGACACTTGAGTTGAGATTTTAAGTTTGGATAAAATTTCAATTGGTATGGTGTTTCGATAAGCACATGTACATGTGTGCTCATTCTGTGTACAATGGCAATGAAATTAAAATTCCAGAGCATTTAAGGAGAGTGACAATCGCCTTATATAGTTGGAGAGTAAACAGGTATGTGGGGTAGGACAATAATGGCTAAGGCAACAAGAGTCTAAAATGTTGGATGATCATCAATTGGATATGAGTAGTTTCCTCTAATACATGTAGCTCAATGACTGAGAATAAAATGTTAATATTATAGGTTTTAATTATTTCAAGAGTTACTTATGCTTCACTCCCTGGGTAGCCTGTGTTTGTGACTATGGGTTGGAAGGAACTGGTCTGCTCAGCTCCGTGCAGCACATGCTTAAAAGCTTCAGTGCTCTCTCGACCTTAGCACTGAAGGATGCTCTCCTTGGCACAAGAGGGGCATGAAAAATGAGCTGGACAGAAGGCTTGATTATCATCAGGTCTTCAAGGAAAAGAAAATAAAGGCTATTATTGCTATAGTGAATTTTCTCCTTAAGTTGTGTTACCACCTTTGTTTGAAATAGTTTTCCATGGGAGGAAAATTTCCAGAAAGGATCTTTATTTTGATGGATGTATCTTTTGATAAAGAGGATGTGAGACATGGAATTTTAAAATTTCTTCTCTTTATTCCAGTGATTTTTATTCCCCTCCTTTCCAATTGTTCTTTACCATGTTCTCCACATGGCTGATTCTAGTGTTGGTCTAACCTTTCACCTTCCTTGACCTATGAGCATACTTGATCATGTATTTTTTATTTGGCTTCTAGTTCATCACACTCTCTTCACCTCCACCTTAATGGTTCTTCCTTCTCAGTGTTCTTTGATGGTTCCCCCCTTCTCCGGGAAGTCTCAACATTGGAGTGTGCAGGTCCTTAGGCCTCTTCTCTTCCTGACCTCTTTCCTGAAACCTAGGCTCTGTTATCAACCCTATACTAGATATTGCCACTTTAAAAAGAGACATCCCAAGTTTAACATGCTCAAACATGAATTATGCTAGTTCTCTCTCTTTTTTAAATTAAATCATAGCTGTGTACAGTAATGTGATCATGGGGCATCATACACTAGTTTCACAGACCATTTGACACATTCTTATCACACTGGTTAACATAGCCTTCCTGGCATTTTCTTAGTTATTGTGCTAAGACATTTATATTCCACATTTACTAAGTTTCACGTATACCCTTGTAAGATGCATCACAGGTGTAATGCCACAACCCCCTTCCATCTTCCCCCCTCCCCCCTCCCTCCTCTCCCTTTCCCCCTTCCCCCTATTCTTAGGTTGTAACTGGGTTATAGCTTTCATGTGAAAGCCCTAAATTAGTTTCATAGTAGGGCTGAGTACATTGAATACTTTTTCTTCCATTCTTGATATACTTAACTGAGAAGAATATGTTCCAGCTCCATCCATGTAAACATGAAAGAGGTAAAGTCTCCACCTTTCTTTAAGGCTGCATAATATTCCATGGTGTACAT
>CAUYPK010081336.1:0-46736 GCA_963574355.1 Loris lydekkerianus
CTCTTTCATGTTTACATGGATGGAGCTGGAACATATTCTTCTTAGTAAAGTATCTCAAGAATGGAAGAAAAAGTATCCAATGTACTCAGCCCTACTATGAAACTAATTTATAGCTTTCATATGAAAGCTATAACCCAATTATAGCCCAAGAAGAAGGGGAAAAGGGAGAGGAAGGGAATGGAAGGGAAGAGAAGGAGAAGGATGGGGAGGGGAAGGGTGGAGGGGAAGGGAGGGGAGGGAGGGGAGAGGAGAGCTGGAGGGAGGGTAATTGGTGGGACCACACCTACAGTGCATCTTACAAGGGTACATGTGAAATTTACTAAGTATAGAATATAAATGTCTTAACACAATAACTAAGAAAATGTGGTGAAGGCTATGTTAACCAGTGCGATGAAAATATTTCAAATTGTATATAAAACCAAAAAAGAAAAAAAACACATTAATCCTGGTCCAAGAAATCAACTTTTCCCCTGAAATGCTTAAAAATACAACATTTTTACTTTAGCCACAAAGAAGAGTCATTAAGCTCATAGGCTGAAGAGTCAAACTGGACCTCAGTTCAAACTCCAATCTATCACTTTAACTTGTGTGATCCTGTTGAAGTTTTTTAACATCCCTAAAGTTCAATTTTCTTAACTGGAAAATTGCTATGGTAAGTAATAAATAGCATTTATAATCTGACATATACTGATTATAATCCCTAAAGGTCATAATATTGAAGTCTTAACCTTCAATATGACTGTATTTGGAGAAAGGGCCTTCAGGAGGTAGTTAAGGTTAAATGAGATCATAATGGTGGGTCCCTAATTCAATAGGACTAGTGTCCTCATAAGAAGAGGCAAAGACATGGGTCATGCACCCAGAAGAAAGGCCGTGTGTGCCTATTTAAGTATTATTACACAGGGCCAGCAAGAGAGGCCTCACCGGCAACTAATCCTGCCAGCATCTTGACCTTAGTCTTACAGTCTCCAGAACTGTGGGAAAATAAATTTCTGTTGTTTAAGCTACCCAGTTTTGTGGTATTTTATTATGGCAGCCCAAGCATTCTAGTGTAGTACATGTATTTTACAGTGATCATTGGACTAGAAAATAAATGTAAGTTTAGTGCCTAGCTAACCTAGCCATAAGTAGTGCCTATACATTTTCACTAATGTTATTGCTAAGAGACAATTCTCCATGAGTTTCTCATGCATCTGCATGTCTTCTCAGCAGAGAGTCTGAAAGCTTTTGGCAGTACTATCTTTTCAAGAATCTTTGTATAGAAAACATACTTAAAATATAAACAGGGATATCATTTTCTGCTAGAGCAGAGGAAAGGGTTGTTTATTGTCCAATATAATAAAGATAATGTCTCCCTCTGGGGCAAAGTATGGTTAGGTTTGCTATAGGCTGTTTATAAATGATTCAGGTTTCCTAAGCTCTGAGTTCCTCAGCTGTGATACAAACCCACTGTGTATGTAGCACCCACCTTGGCTGCTCCATTTTGCCTCCAGAGAACTTGGACACAAATGAAAAACTCATATTTCTTGCAGTGCCATGAGTAATAAAGTCCTTTGTTTCTGACCCAGGAGTCTCATGTCATCTGATCGTATCCATGAAACTATATGAGGCTAAATATCTTAACTTACTCCCAAGTTAAAACTCAAATCTTTCACAGTTTTTGACAATCCTAAGTATTACTACATTTAATGCTGTTTTTTAGGAAATAAGGGCAGGAAGAAAATCATTTTAAAATATAAACTTGAAGAGCATAGCTACTTGTGAATTCAATGCTTAGAAGTAAGGCAAGTATATAAAACCAAAATGAATCCTTGTGCCCTCCTCAAATGAATCCTTTCAGCTGTGCTCCCACACCTTCTATTCTATCCATCATCTCTTACCTATTCCACCTCCAAAATTTTGCTTTACCCTACAACTCTGAAGAGCTCTACTTGTTATGTTTAGCTCCCTCCCTCTCTCTTCAAGCCACCTCACTAGGCCTTGCCTTACTACCTCCACTGAAACAGTTTGGGGAATATTATCACTACCTTCTCATTATGTAGTATCAGTAAATGCAAAGGGCATTTGTTATTCCTTCTCTTACTCCCCTTCTATAGCATTCAATATTGCTAATCAATCCCTTCTTATTTAAGCTCTCTCTCCCCCGCCCCACCTCTCTGCTGTCTGTGACATCATACTCTTCCCGATTTCCTGTTCAAAATTTCCTGTTCAAACTCCTCAACTCAACCTTTCAAAGGTTCATTTTCTCCAGGGTTGGTTCTAATTCATCACTTCTTCTTCTCTTGTCTCTCCCTAAATGGTCTCCTTTAGGCTCTCAGTTTCAGACATTATCAACAGATCACAAATTTAATCTCTAAACCAGACCTCTCTTCTGAGTCAAACTCCTGGATCTATTTTAACACCCCTTCTAAAATTTCTTAAAAGTATCTCAAATTAAATACAGACGAATCTGTGCTCTTGATTTTTTTCTCCCCACTCCTATGGGAACACCTGATTTTCATGACCAGATAGATTGGCAGACAAACATATACATACACCTATATGCATACCATTCATAATTTTTACAAACCAGAAATGCAGAGAAATCTTTCACTCATCCTCCTCTCCTTTACCTTCCAAACCATATCCTATTTTGCTTCCTAAATATCTGCTACCTCTGCATGTTTTTCTCCATATCCATCCCACCACCATCATATTGCACTTAGGCTTTTATAATAACTGAATCAGTCTTTCCACATTTACTCACAGCCTCTTAAATTGGAGATTTGATTTATTTTTATAGACTGTCAAGATGATTACAGGCTGTTCCTGAGTTGCAAACATCTGATTTACATACCACTTGCACTTATGAACAGGGGCTAGTATAGTAATAGATGAATGTATCTGTCCCAGCGTACATACAAATTCAACTTAAGAACAAACCTACAGAACCTACCACATTCATAATCCAGAGACTACCTGTATTTGTCATCATCACTATCTAATCTTTTAAGTACTTTAGTGGTGTTCTATTGCTCTTGTAAATTCTTATCATGGCCAAGAAGGCCCTATGTGCTCTGCCTACTGCTTTCCATCGCAGCCCTGTGTCCCATCGCTTTTCCCTGAGCTTTCTGCACTATAGGCACATTGTCAACTTTCATTTCCTCACACCCCAACCCCCTCAATGCCATGCTTTCTCCTCAAGGTCGCCTCGTAGAATGCATCTCTCTCCTTCCCCATCCCATTACTATTTTACTCTCCTCATCTTTAAAATCTCAATTTAAATACCACATCTCTTCCTTGGGAAATATTATTCTCACTTCCCTTTCCTAGTATTCATGTCCCCTCAGAGCACCCTATACTACACAGGTGTATACATATATTTGTTTAGTTATTTGACCATGTCTGACTCTCTTCATAAACTGTCATCTCCACAAAAGTAAGGCCATGTCTAGCTCACTTACAATGACTGATGTATGTAAGATACTTTGCAGAGAATAACAAAGGTCATACAAAGCCCTAGTAAAAGGAACTGCGCTAAATCTATCTACCCAACATGCAAAAGGGTATATGGATAACTGGTATGTGAACATAGAAATATGTAGTGCATGTCATCTGAATGAATAAGTACTAATAGATACTAATGAAGATATTACTTTGGTAACCCCCAATGAACCAAGTTTCCCACTATTCATGTCCCTGTGTCCCCCTCTCACCTTAAATCTGGGTTGGCCTGTGACGTGCTTTTAACCAATAGAGTGCTGCAAAAGTAACTCCATGCCCATCTGGATCTGGCTGTAAGAAGGCCTAGAAATGTTCACTTTTGCCCTCTTGGGTACTCTGAACTGCCATGTAAGAAATTCAGCTACTAGAAAGATCACATGGAAAGTCCATGTAGTCTCAGTGCCCATAACTCAGTGGTTAGGGCGCTGGCCACATACAGTGGGACTGGAGGGTTTGAACCTGGCCCGAGCCTGCTAAACAACAAGGACAACTACAACAAAAAAAACCCAGGGCATTGTGGCAGGTGCCTGTAATCAAAGCTACTTGGGAGACTGAGGCAAGAGAATCATGTAAGCCCAAGAGTTTGAGGTTGCTGCGAGCTGTGACACCACGGCCCTCTATCAAGGGCAACATAGTGAGATTCTACCTCAAAAAAAAAAAAAAAAAAAAGTCCATGTAAAAAGGAGTTGTCCAGAGACTAAGAGAAGCTTCGTCATCCCAGTATCCCAACTGAGCCTAGCCCAGGTCAATACAGGCACATGACTGGCCACCATATGGAGCAGGCAAATAATTGACCACCCCAGGCCAGTCTAGGTTGATGAATCATGAGAAATAGGAAGAATGGTTATTCTTTTAAACCTTTAAATTTTAATATAGTTTGTTGTGTAGAAAATATATAATGCAACAGCTAAGACTTTTAAAATATCAATATTACCCTTTTTTGCATAGACTAAGAAGCCAAACAAATGTAAGATGGAGAATTTTGAGACATCGTAAGATTATAATTCAATAGTAGAAGTATATGTGATTCTCTATTTACAAGAAGTAAATATCCTGACACTCAGATGTACTCACTTCAGAACTTCAGTAGTCTTTTAATAGCTATCTTTAGCCAGTATTGTTTTTTAAAGTTTATGCTATTTGCTTCAGAAATAAAAAGCATGAAATCAAATCATTCCTCTCACAAGGTTAACATATTTACTTTTCATAAAGTATTATTAATATTCACAAGTATTATTTTTGTCAGTTACAATGTTTTCTCCCAAGCTCAGGCCATTAAAGTTTCTCGATTGCAAAGTTCTTAAAGATAATAAAGTTATTTTATAGCTGAAGTGTGCAAGAAAAATACTTAGATCTTAAATTGAAATTTTCAGAATATTTCAGAAAGCTAGGAAGATATACGTATCATAATATTTAATTTATATATGATCTTCGGAGTTCTGAAAGATGGTATTATTTGCCAAAGGCCAATCAAAAAAAAATTCATGCCCACTTACTATCATCAAAAGTAAATTCCTGTACAATCAATTTCTTTGAACAATCACTTGGGCTTAGCTTTTAGAACTCCAGTTTTAAAGGAGGAGATGAAATGGCAAGAATCGACACTTGATTTTGAATACTTTTATAGCTGCAAGCATAGCAGTTATTCAGCAAGGTTTCCTTAGAGAAATCTGGAACTCAGCCCAATCATTTTGGACAAAAATGGTCTTACATAACTCTTCTTCATTCTAATGGCAGTTTAGCCTCCCCCCAGAAGAAATGATTTCTGCTGAAGGGGCATTTTCACTCAATTACATTAACTGGCCAGTGCTGATGACATAACACCCAAGCTCTTCAAAGAAAAGTGCACCAGAATAGTCAGCACAACAAGACTCTGGGCAGCTGTGCCAGACTACAGCTTAGATGTCACGCTTGTTGTTGATTTCCTTTTTTAATTAGCAATAAATTATGAAAGGCCAAGACCTAAAAAAAATTATAATTTTAGTGTAAAAAACTAAAATGTGAATCTAAAAACTCTTTAAAACTTTTTGAGGGCTATCCTGATTTCCAAATGAGTCCTTAATTATTTTGGAATAGTGGAGGGAAATACAGACATTTTAAGCTCTATATTTTGCTGGGGGTTTTTTTCTTTTTTTAGAAATCAGTCAATAAAATTATTAGGATACAGGTTTTGAATGAAAAATAAGTCTCTATTCCTGAATACTGAAACCTGGGTAACAGTGGGAGAATATAACCCTCATCCCAATGAGAAAATGTATTCTAGGTCATAGTGTTTGTTTGGAGCCACCCAGGTCCAGAGTGGGAAAATCATTCTGGAAATCTTCCTAGAATGAGGAATTCTCACCACCAATGTCATTCATTCTTATTTTGACAGAAACAACTGCCTGGCATTGATTTTAATTTAGGTTGATGCTATACTTTTAGAAAAGGAGTAGCCCGGCCTTCTTTGAGTATTACAAAAGTATTCCTTGATCTTTGACAATAAAAATGTTCAGCTAAAGAGAACTTTGGATCAATGGAGAAAAAATACATTAACCTAAATGTGTAGGATGCATAAATAAATGTCTCAACCTCTATTATGTTTCCCAAATCTTCACTAAAGAGTTTTCTAAAATCACTTGGCAGCCCAAAGTGAACAGGGACTCAAAAAGCAATGGAATGGAAAAAGGTGGACTTTGGCATAGTCTCTCGAAGATGTCAGTTGAAACCCTTGTCCTGGCAGGAACAGAGTTAACTGTTGCCCTTTTCACTGGCTTCTCATTACTCTCACCTGTTTACGAGGAGAATGTACTGATGTCCTGGGTATCGTTAAAGGTAGAAGTCTGTTATAGAGAAAATAAAGGGCATGTTCATGCAGGAAAGGAAAAGAGATATAATTAGGAACAGTTCTTAAAATAGGATCAAATTCAAACTATGTATTTTTTAAATACATATTCATTCTTCCATTTTCTGATAAAAATTCCATGAATTTCCTTGTGGACTCATGCTTCCCCATTTCAGGTAGTTGTGGTCCAGGGCCCTCTCCTGGCTACAGTGATTGGGTCAATGGTGGTCATGTGACCTACATCAGTCCAGTGAGACTTGGTCCTGAGACATTTATGAAAACTGCCAGAGTAGTGCTCACTTCAGCAGTGCTTATACTAACATTGGAATGATATAGAGAAGATTAGCGTGGCCCCTGCACAAGGATGACATCCAAACATGAAGTGTTCCATATATCACAGAAAAGAAAAACCTGACAGAACAATGTAACTCAATCATACATACCCTTATATTAATCCAAAATAAAAAATAAATAAAAATAAACCCAGTAGAACAAAGAAGCTGACATTCTATTGAAACTGCTGAAACAAAAAGATATAAACTTTGTTGCAGAGTATATCAGTTTGTCAAAAGTTTGTATGAGTCTGTCTAAATAATGCTAATTACAGAAAAAAACTAATCTGTGCAATGGAGCTTTGATATCTTTGATATCCTTGGATTCACATCTAACTCCTTGGAATTTCAATGATCTGATCTATTTCATTCGAGTTAAATTGTCATCAGTTGCAACTAGTGTGTACAACAAAACCCATGCCTTGAACAATACATTCAGCTATACCAAAGAGACGGAGTAACCAAAATTGTATTAAGAAATACACACCCACAGGGTCCCAGTATTTAGATGAAACAATAATAATCCTATATAACTATCCTTTACTATGTTACCAACTACAATCTCTCAAATAATGGCCCCAAATCCTTCTGCCTTGAGTTCCTATGATATAACCCCATGAGAACCAGTGTAAAATCAAGATCACAGTTCAGCTATAGAAATATCATTAATATTTAAAATAGTTGCCTAATATTTTAAGCAGTTGTATGCCAAAAATGAGTTGGACAGCAAAGTTCGGAGACATCTTACTATGTGTCCTCTCCACGGTATGAAGGAATGGGGACTCCCTTAGTCAATTGTTTAATAAATTCCCTCTAATCACTCTCATTAGCCCTTAACAGGTTCAAGGCTAATTTTTCATAAATAGGATCTATAACCAACTGTCTCTAGCTTTGTAATCTATGAAAAAGAACCACTTGTCACATATCAGTCTTTCATGCACAGAGTGCCTCAGTAGGATATGTAAATTTAAATTGCTTCAATTAAAGCAGTTCTAAGCAATTGCAATATAGAGTTTAGTAACATTAAGATACAATGAAATACTGTGGGAAATGCTTTAAAACAGCAGCAGATATTAAGCAATACTCTGGTTACCATTAAGTTTCTGTTCTCTTAAGACATTAATTTAGTTGCTGACAAGGGTACAAGTAGGTTATGCTAAGCCTCTTGAGCCAGAGAGTAATCCTACTTTTCTTGCAACTTTAAACGCTTTAAATCCCACAGTCAATTCTTCTTGGATTACCAAGAGGATCAGCAATAATTTTCCTGGCACTAATGTTTGGCTAAAAATACTGTGCTTTTATTCTTGAGTCTTATATGTTGGTAAATCTAAACTTGGGAAGCTAAATCTTCAGATACCAAGAGATGTGATGTGCCTCAAAGCTCATGTTTTGAAACACTATCCTACACTGCAATGAAAAAAAGCTGTGGAAGTTTCTCAAGCACTTGTGTGCAAAATTGAATGAAGCAGGCTATTCACAAAGGTCCAGGAAGCATAGTTATTACTAAGTATTTTCACAGCTGTCCACGTGGTACTTAACTGTTCACAACACATAAAAAAGGCTTACCTCCAACTCATTGAATACAAAAGGTAAGCTGAAATCTGCTCTGTGGAGCTAATATATTTCTAAGGTTTGTTTGTTTTTTAAATGAAATTATTTTAAAGGCGTTCAGAGACTAAGAAGAAGAAACATGAAAATTTAATGAAAAACTGGAAATCAAAATAGTGAACACATAGAAATGCAGCAGCCATATTGCTAACAGAAAACATTACTGAGAACTGGGGGTGGGGAGTGTTAGCTTCCTCCAATTATTTTTCAATACTTGGAGGAGATTTCTGAAGCCCACCTGAAAGATCATAGCCTGTATAAATACCTCAAAGTAAAATCTCATAGGAATAAGGTTAGCAGAAACATGCAAACTCACACATATCAAATACGGCTACATAATCTCAAAGGAGAACAGCAAAAAGAACACAGTGAGTCACACAGGTATGACCTGCTCTCTGCTCTTGTCATTCATTCCAATACACTTTCATTGACATCTGTTACGTGATAAGCATTTGGCTAAGTAGTTGAGAATCTATAACACCTTTCTAATGTTAAAATTTTCATGGTTAATTTTTTTTTTTTTTTTGTAGAGACAGAGTCTCACTTTACCGCCCTTGGCAGAGTGTCACGAAGTCACAGGACTCACAGCAACCTCTAGCTCTTGGGCATGGTTAATTTTTTAAAGCCATCAGCTTCTCAAGGCCACTGAACAAAAAGAACAGTTCTTGCATCATGGCTCCCCAGTTTAGGATTTCATGAAACAGTACAATTTCAAAATATATTTTTTAAAAAATACTTTGAGATCCATATAGGAGAGCCAACTGTTTCTTCTGCAAATTAAAGGCATTACAGAATAACTACCAATACTATAACTAACATTTCCTTTTTTATCAACAATGGGAAATTTTAGCAACCTAGACTAAGAAGGTCAAATGCTCCCAAGGAACAAATGTTGAAGTCCCTATACCATATTTATTTATTTATTTACCAAACACTTATATAGCACTTATGTCATGCCAGATATTTCTTTAAAAGCTTTCAATAGTAACTCATTTAATATTCATAACTACATTATGATATAGACATCATTTTATATTTATAGATGAGGAAGCTGAGACACAGAGAAATTAAGAAAGTTGCAAAGTCATGCAACTGTTCTGGAGAGTTCAAGCAGTCTGACTTGAAGTCTGTTAAGTTGATCTTAACCACTTTCCTACATAGATTTTATATACCACGTTATTTCTCCATATATATTCACATTATTTGTTAAAAATTATTCACGAGATATTCACGTACCATTTTTAGTGTAAAATTCAATGGTTTCTAGAATACTCAGAGTTGTACAACCACCACCACCACAATCAATTTTGTAACATTTCAACACCATATTCATTAGCGATCACTCCCCACTTATCTCAAACCTCTCAGGCCTTGGGAGCCAATTACCAATGTCCTAGAGATTTGTCTGCCAGAATTGTCTATCAGAACAGACACAATATGTAAATGAAGTTGTGCACCCTGTGCATCATTGCCAATGTTTCGTATTTTCTCACTTTAATTTTTATCAAAATGGTGGGTATGGAATGACTTTTTAATTTTTATGTACTTGATTACTAGTGAGATAGAGCAAGTATTTATGTATTTATCATATATCCATATTTCCTCTTTTGTGAATTATTTGTTCATATTTTTCATCTATCTTTCTATTGAGTTGGATTTTTAAAATATTTATTTGTAAGACTCCATACAAAGTAGATTCTGATTTTTGTTGGGTATGTGCATTATAAGTGTCTTCTAGTCTGAAACTTACTGTTTTAATATATTTAGTGTCTTTTGATAAACGTAAGTTTTTGTTTTAATATGATTGGTATTACCATTCTTTACAATTAGTGTTTTAATGTCTTAAGTAATCCTTCCTTATCCAGTGGTAATAAAGATAGTCCATCCATTTTCTTCTAAATATATAAATCCTTTATTTTTCTTTTCACTTGTATGCCTACATTCTGCCTGAAATTTGTGTATGTTGTGAGGAAGGGATCTTATTATGTCTACTCTTCCATGTGAATAATTACATCTCCTAACACCATTTATTGTAACCTTTCCACAGATATGTAATACATCCTTAGACATATATGGGCCTGTTTCTGAACTTGGTGTATTTATTTATTGCTATTACTTTATTTTACACTTTTAAAATTTCTGTTCTTTTTTGGAAAACCTTATTTTTTCTTATATTTATAATTAATTTCTATCTCAATAATTTTTAATATTTTTATTTTATAGTCTTTGTAGGATAGTCCCATCATCTGAAGGTCTTGGATTCTAAACCTGATGTTTGTTGTGTCTAACTCATTCATTTGGGATTTTTTTCTTATGTTTTATAATTTGAGGCTGGGAGTTAATCTACATTAGAAGGTGTTTATATGCGGGAATCCTGTGGAGCTTGGTTTAATGGCGTAAGCGTCTCCGTTCTAAGAAGTTTGCAACTGACTCTGCTAGGTGCTTTAGGGTCATCAGTAACCTGGGATCTGTTGGATGAATTTCTCAAGTTGCAACTTTCCCATATTTCACAAATTCAAATCCCAAACTCAAATGGGGTGCAAATTCATAGCAATACGCCTTTTGGAGAGACATTTTCTAAGATATAGCTCTCTTGTCCCTTCTATGCTGATGAGAAGTTTTATTTTTCAGTCCCTTCTATTCAATGGTTGCAACTCTGTGCTGAATACCTCTGATCTGACCCACAAACCTTAAATTTTCCATTTCATATCTCCACATGATTGTTAAAACTCAAATTTTGGGGTAATGAGACTAACAACATTCTCCCAAGGATAGCCACAGCATCAATTCAAATATTTATCCTTGAGGACTTCAATTCCATCCTTATTTCTGACCCACGGTGATGACTCTATTTCCTTTCAAGATCAAATAGACATAGAAGAGGTTGCTTATTTTATCTAATATTTCCAAATGTGTTAATATTATTAGCTGTGTTTCTAGAAGTAAAGAGAACTTATTTTCTCTGGTAAAAATCAATTTATATCAAAATTGATGAGCTAAATCTTGTAACTTACCAATTATGAAAATTTTTCCATTCAAAATTATATTATCCAAAGCATGTTTTATCCCTCATAGTCCAAGTTTCAGGAAACCACATAGAAAAAATATATAATTAAGGTCTATGTCTAGCCCAAAGCTCTAATTAGAAACTTTACGCAAAACTTCACATGGATACAAATAAATCCTTCAGTTTTTTAAACTCCCTCAAAACCCTCCAAATCACCTTTTTCTAAAATCTCTTCTAGCTCATACATACAGTCACACATTACTTTCCGTATAATTTTTCTCTGCTTACTATCAACAAATTTTACTACCTTTTCTTCTTCCTTTCCATTAATTTACAACTTCTCTAAGCGCTTTCTATGCTCCAGACATTGGGCACATCGCTAAAAACAAAGCAAAGTCCTGGACTCATAGAGTTTCAAACTTTTTGTAGAGGAAGTAATAAAAATAATAAACGAATTAATAAATATATTTTAGGTTGAACCAAATGAAATGGCCAGTATTCATTTGTTCTTAACCTGCCAGAAGTCAATTGCACATGGTCCAATTTAATAGAATATGACAAGTGGCAGTAAGTGCTATGAAGAAGGCAAGGGGAGTGGGTGGAGAGTGATGGGTGTGTGTGAGTGTGCTATTTTAGACAGCACAGCCACAAATGCCTCTCCTCTAAAGTGCCATTTGCACAGAGACAGGAATGAAGTGAGAAAGTGAGTAATATGGATATCTGGAGAAAGAACATTCTAATCAGAGAGAAATGAAAGTAGAAAGGCTATGAGGAGAGATGGCATTTTCAAGCACAGCAAGGAAAGCAGAGGGACCTGAATGGAGTGAGAATAAGAGTGGTACAAGGTAAGGACAGAGAGGGGAGGGCGGGGCCCAGGAATGCCATGTCATCCATGGCAAGGCTTTCACGCTCACTCCCAGCAAGATGGGAAGCCCTTGTCAAGTTAGGGCTGAAGAGTGGTAAAATCTAACATGTATTTTCATGGTGTGGAAGCCAGCCCCCAGGTGGCAGGATGGACATAAGGAACTTAGGCAGGAGACTATTCCATTCACCCAGGGAACATGTTAAGTTAGACTTGGGTGGTAGCAAAGAAAATAGTGAAGAGGCTGGACCCTCACAATGCATTCATGACCTTTCTAATCTTTCTTTTTAAAAGCATATTTGCTTCATCAATGTGTTATTCCCAAATGAATATATTTTCAAGCTCATTTCCTGACCTTGGTTGATTCTGGTATCAAAATCATCTTGCCTACTTGCTTCTGATTCCAACAGGAGCTTTCTAAATCTCCTAAATCCATTCAGCAATTATGTTTGCATGTCCACAGCCTTACATATCTACATCACCACTTTTGTCTCTAATTACTTTCAGAACACAGCATACCTGATTGAGGAGGAGCCGAGGTTCCCTGCACAAAGAGCACCACCCAAAAAACAAGATGTGGCACCAACAGCCACCACCATTTCCTTCCGTCTCTTGCCAAAGACTGTAACTGACAGGTGGGCTGGGCCAAAGTCACAGCAGGAAAGGGCCATTTGTGGCTCACTGCCAAGCAAGGAGGCTCCTCTCAGGAAGAAAACTCTTAACCCTATGTCTGCAACTGGATCCCTTCCTCAGAAGTGTCTACACTTTGCACCTGCCCAAAGAGGAAGTTGTCAAAGGGAGTTACAACCCTTTAGGGAGAAGCAGACCATGCTTAAGGCATGTGAATACAACCTCTGCAACTTCTGACCCCATTTGCCCCTCACCCCCACACAGGGCTAAAGGTGTGCTATTAAACATTTAGGCCAAAGTGATAAGTAACTAGATCACCAAGGCCAACACCATGACAGTTTTCTGTCTCTCAATACAATAGGTCATTCAAGAGTAAAACATAAAATTGTTCATAAAACACATCTGGTGCAAGAGGACAAGTTGTGTCAAAATCATTTACTAGCCTATCTTATGTTTTAAAAAAATCCTGACATGTAGCTTGCATGGAATATGCAAACAGGCTGCAAAGGAGAGGACATGACATTAAAATGTCACTAAAATTACTGCTCAGCTATGAGAACTTACCCAACTTTAGTTTAACAGCACCAATTTTACATAAGATCACAAGAAATAGGATTTAAATGACTACTCAAAATCAATTTTCTGAAAAGGCATTTTTCAAAGATACAAGCAGGCATACCTCTTTCTAAAAAAAAAAAAAACTTCATTTGTACTATACAAGAAAATGAGAAAACAGAAATCAAAATGTATTCATTCCCCTGGTTTCTCCTGTACTTTTAAATAAAGCAGAAACCACATCTCAATATTCCAGAAAATTAAGCTAGATCTGAATTGATGTTAAGTCGACTTTAAGGCCAAAACTTGTAGCTCTAATACAATCTTCTATCAAAACCATTTATGATGCCAGATAATATAAGAGAAATTTAAGATGATCTCCAAAAAGTCCATTAATATGACCTTTCCTTGAATTTTATTGCTAAAAATCTTCTGCTGAAATTTCAAGGATTTTCACAGTGCTTCTACATATACTCCGACCCAAATAACTGAAAAACTACCATCATTGTAACCACAAAGGCTACCATCAGACAAATGTATTCTCCTGAAACTAAAGTCAACATTCAAAGAGTTCTTTAAAGCCTAGATATTTTTCACTTATAAATTATTATTCTTTTCCAAATACTATGCAAGTACTATAAGAACAACAATATTAAAGGGATTTTTTAAATTTGAAGATTCACTGCACATAATAGCATGCTCTGTTGATGTACCTGTTTTAGGTACCTAGTCCTGATCCGTGATGGTACGTTTCCCGCAAGGCAGGTCATAGTCTAGTTCTCACTTGGCATAAAGAAGCAAAGACTTGTGCCGAAGTGACCCTGTATGCCTAGGTCATTTTTATCTGATCACTTTATTTTTAAATATAGTCATGTACCACATAACCATTTTTTGGTCAATGGCAGACTACCTACCAAGGTGGTTCCATAAGATTATACTAGAACTGGTGGCTCCCATAGCTCAGGGGATAGGGTGCTGGCCACATACACCCAGGCTGGCAAGTTCAAACTCAGCCTGGGCCAGCTAAAACAATAATGACAACTGCAACAAAAAAATAGTCAGGCATTGTGGTGGGTGCCTGTAATCCCAGCTACTTGGGAGTCTGAGGCAAGAGAATCGCTTAAGCCTAAGAATTAAAGGTAACGCCATGGCACTCTACCAAGGGCAACATAGTGAACATAGTGAGACTCCACCTCAAAAAAAAAAAAAAAATAGATTATACTAGAACTGAAAAATGCCTATTATCTGATGACACTGCAGCCATTGCAATGTTATAGCTAACCCATTACTCTTATGTTTGTGCTGATACTGGTGTAAACAAATCTACAGTGGTGGTATGAAAGTTAACACATACAATTACGTACTTTAAATAATGCTTGATGGCAAACAACTATGTTAGTGGTTTGTGTGTTTACTATACTGTACTATATACTTGTTATCATTATTTTAGAGTATACTTCTTCTACTTATTAAAAATACTATAAAACAGCTTCAGCTAGGTCCCTCAGGAGGCATTGCAGAAGGTGTGATAGCTCCATGCATGTTATTGCCCCTGAAGACCTTCCAGTGGGACAAGATGTGAAGGGGACAACAGCAATATCGATGACCTCGCATAGACCCAAGCTAAAGTGTATGTCTGTGCGTTACTTTTTAACAAAAGAAGTTTAAATGATTAAATAAATTAATTTAAATAAATTAAAATTTTAAAAATAGAAAAAATCTTACAGAATAAGGATAAACAGCTACACAAAAATATTTTTGTACACCTATATAATGTGTTTGCATTTTAAGTTAAATGTTATTGTACGAGAGCCAAAAAGCTTTTAAAAATTAAAAAGTTCATAAAGTAAAAATGTATAGGAAGCAAAGGTTAATTTATCATTGAAGGGAGAAGAAATTGTATCAGTTTAGTATAGCCCAAGTGTACAGTGCTTTAAAGTCTACAGTGGTGTGCGGTAATGGCCTCTATATTCACTCATCACTCATTTACTTATCCAGACCAACTTCTAATCCTGTGAGCTCCATTTTACAGTAACTCCTATACATGGTGTCCCCTTTTTTATCTTTTATACTATAGTTTTACTATACCTCTTATATGTCTAGATATGTTTAGGCTCTTGGGTTATAATCACTTAATGGCTGCAAAGTACAGGGTTCAACCAAAATGTTAACATTATACTGAGAGGCAAGAGAAGATTTCTTCCCATCATGCCTTCATGATACTATTCAAGGTCCCTGAATCATGCCCATTCATACAGATGCCAGCATTCCTAGCCCCTGGAAAACATAATCAGAAACATAATATAGTCCAGCCCCTGCCTGTAGGCAGGTGGAAGCATTATTTATTTCATTTTGCAAACGAAGAAAGTGATTCCGAGAACATATCTGCTGCCAGAATTCATTTGTCCTGATGCCCAATCCCATGTGCCTTCCACTAAAGCAAAATGATAACAATTAATAACAATGTACAGGGTTTCTATGCCATTCCTTTATATAATCTTGCAGCCACAACTTGATTGGAGCTTCAGAGTCATCTATGTAAACCATAAGCAAAATCCCATGCAAAATCATGTAGAATGCTTAAAGTGAAAGAAGCAGGAGGTAGTCGTTAATAGTATAAACTGTGTCATCGTGATACGTAGACATAATCTGAATTTAGCCAATAAAGAGATAGGTGACCTTGGAAAAGTCACTTAATCTTTTTATAAAATCTTTTTGTAAAATGGAAATATTAATAATGGTATCTATATTGTAGGGTCATTGTCACCAATTTAAGTACTAATTCAGCCCTGACCTCTTTAGCTTTCACAATCAGACAAGATCACATGCATTCAAGGTGGTATAGTAAAATAATTATAAAAATTAATGAGAAAACATATACTAAGCCCTCAATGCAGTACCTAGAATATAGTAAATGTTCAATTCGCACAATGAGCATGTTGTTAGCAGATATTCTCACTCTCATAAAGAATCCACTAAAAAATAGCAGCATAATTTTAATAGTTCTTAAAGAAGAGATAACAGCTCTACATTTTATGTTCATTCTAGTTGATCAAAGTAGTACCCTCTCTTCTATTGCTAGAGCACAATCTATGTATAGAGTTTCAAAATCACACAATCATCATACCCAAGGATGTTATTTCAAACATCACCATCAGCAGACTCATTGCTTGTATAGGTTAAATACTGTTGTCAATCACAGGTTTGAAAACACCTTTAAAAGATAATTTTATGAAAACTACTTATTAAAAATTAAGGGATTGATAAAAATATGATGCAAATCTATTTTATTGTATAAATGCTTAATTTGCGATTTGATTTAAAATATGAAATAAATAATCCTGAACTCATTTGACCTTCAGTCACCTAAAAATGTAGTCACAATTTGAATCTCATCAATATTTTAAAACGAAAGAGTCAGACAGCTATATTAATTAGATAACAGTGCATAAAAAAATTCTAGTCAACACATGAAAAGCACTAAGGAAATTTTTACTCAGGGAAATAATAATACACACACATAACCAAGCGGATTTGTAAAGCGACGTATTTTGAATATGTCAGTTTACATAATGTGGGAGAGACAGAATGGAAGGATCTTTGAAGGAGGTAAATGTCTGAAGAAGCAAAACCCACACTGATAGAGACAGGAATGGGTTTGCTTCTTGGAGGAGAACGTATGTACAAACATACTGGGTGGAAATAAGAAAGTTGAATTAAAAATTGGTTAATGATATTATAGTGTCTAAAGTTCACACAGAAGCACACATGCACATAAGACAACAAATGGCAACTATGTGGGGGTGATAGGTGCAGGGATCAGCCAGAACAGGATCATTTCACGAGGCATATGTGTATCAAAAGTTCCATTTGTATACCTTAAAGACATACAAATTTTGTATGTCAATGATATCTCAATAGAGCTGTTTAAAAAAGTAAAATATGATTCACGTGGACAAGATTGGCAAAAAAGAATATGGATTTATCCTACACATAACAAGGAGGCATTGTAGGGTCTAAGAAAGAAAAATAAAACATAAAGCATGACAAAAATAGTATTTGGGAAAGAGTCTTCTATCCTCAAATCATTTCTACCTATCCTTAACTGTTCTACACAAAACCTTTCCTATTAAGGGAAAGAGCTTTTGTTTTCATTGCTATTGGACAATTTTTGTGGCATTAGTATTACCTAAACTATTTGAGTGTTCTATGCAAGACAAAAAATTAATATAAAAAAAACCCTGTACACTTGCTTCAATGTAGTTTTTAAAGGTTTCTGTTCTGCTTTAAAAGGATCCCTCAGCTTACAGTATCTCTGAAGGCATTTAGCATTTAGTTCTGGGATAAAATGATAAGAGGCTGAAATATACTCCAGAGATCTTACATTAACTTTTGTCACATCCAGGGGTTTGGGGACTAGAGCCGTGCTGAAGAAAGTATTACTGCCAGCAGATGCTGACAGACTCAGCAGCCCCTCAGACAAAATGGACATTTGCCTGCTAATATGAGCCCCTCCACTCCATTGAGCATCTCAAGCAATCCCAGCTGCAGAGGGATGTGGGTTGCCAAGTACTGACACAATCTGTCCCCTCTCTCAAAATGAGGTTAGATTCTCATTATTCTTAAGGAGTCACATACAAGCTGTCAGCAATTTGTTCAAGTGAAGAGCAAACTGTATTGAGTAGCTGCAACACTTCACATCTCAGAAAGCAACATAAACTGTGCTCAACTAAGCCCCAACTTACCAGCAATTTCTGGACCTAATAGCAGTTCAAAGGAAAGAATAAGGCCCGTCACATACAGCACACTAGCCAGACCTTGCTTTTGCAATACTAACAGAAAGAGGAGACTGTTTAGTAACTCAGCTCTCTCCTGATTGTTACAAAACAGTCCACAGAGCAGCCTGCTCTGACTGCCCGCTGATGGGGACTTGAACCTGCTTCCAACACTGTCCTTGGGCATTGGTGAAAGCAGTGGCGGATGAATGCATAGTCCCTGCAGGAAACAGCATGCTTTTTGCCATGAAGCATTCATACAATTTAATAAGAAAAATCAATGGGAAGACATGAATGGACAATTAAAAAAAAAAAATGATGAAGAAATCCATGAGAAAAGATTTGACTTCAGTAACATGCCAAAAGGCACCCTAAAAGAATTAAACAACATAAGAAAGCATTTTTCCCATTAAAATCAGTGACTATTTTAAAAATTAAAGAAAAAGAAAAATACTGATGAATTCGTAACAAATTTGGAATGTTGATATATTGTTTGAAATAGCAAATGTTGGCACAAAAACAGTTTGCCAATAAGTATTTGATGCCTTAAAAATATTCAAAAGGAAAAACAAAAATATCCATCTCTAAAAATGTTTACTTCAGCCCTGTCATATAGCAAAATACACAAATAAAAATAAAATGAGAAAAAAAGCCTAACAAGAAATAAACTACCACAAGAATAAATGTTTAAGAAAATCATGCAGGAATAATTAAAAATTCTGTTTGTGAAATCATGTTAATCTGGGACTTATATGGTTTTAAAATTTTTATTGTAAAAGCATTTCCTTTATACAAAAGAGCAATTATAATGATTATAATTAATTTGTATAATATACTTTCGAATACAAAAAATCAGGACATAAAATTTTATAAACAATGTGATTACAACTATACATAAAAATCCCCTTTGCATAAAATACGTCTAGAGAGAATCTCATCTTAGCAATATTCTTTGGTAGTGAAATGAAAGGTAATTTTTCCCTATGTTTACACTTTTGCTAAATATAAGATCATCGTATTTACTATCTCTATCTTCAGATGCTACATTAGAAAAATGTATGAGCCACCGTATTCATCTTTTTCTTTTTTTCACAAGTACTGACTTCTTCCTATGATTACAAACCACTAGGTATCAAAGGAGAGGCAAAAGCATATCAGATATATTTCATGCTTTCCAGCGTACAAGAAATATAAGAAGTGAATGGAATGGCAAAGTATAAAAATAAACTCAAAGATTTAATCATTTGAATGCACATGTGCACAGTAGCATTACACAAAGGTCCAGTAAATTTTGTGAGATGTATCCCTTCCTTATCTATTGATCTTAATTAATAACTTTCCGATTAATAATTCCACCTTCTCAGACAGAATCTGGACCCAAGGTAAAAGGTAAATTTATTCAGACAAAAGAAAGTCAGTGAGAACAGCCTACAAGCTATACTCAGCCCTTCTCTAACCTGCCTGTGGTTATCTATAATTTTATTTTTACATTATCTTTATACCCGTTAGAGACTCATAAATTCCTGATCTTATGTACACTCTTGACTACAAATTCTACTCATTTAAAAAATTCACTCTATAATAACATTTTCTGTGACAGGAAGTTCAAAATTTTTCAAAGCAATGTCTCCCATTTATGGACAGTTTGATTCAAACGACACATTTATTAAATGTCTTTCAGGTGTCAAGAACTGGATCAGACCCTTTTTACACAAGATGAATAAGAAATGGCCCCTGTCCTCAAAGAGCCCTCAATGCAAAAAGGAAAGTGTGGGTACAGAAACTATTGTCTACACTTGGGAGCTTCAAGTGCTCTCCCGGCACTTCTTCTACATCTCTGGCATATGCCCCAAGGAAAGGGCAAACACTTCTTCTTTGCAAGTGAGCCTGGTGAAGAGCAGGTGGCATTAAAGTAGCATTAAAAAAGAAAAAAAGGAAACACAGTTGGACACCTTTAGGGAACCCCTCTTAAAGATTTGAAGATTTATGATATACTTTTTGATTTCAAAATACATGAAAGATTCAGTCCTTGAGTAAAGCACTATGCTTATATTAATTTAATCTTTCCTCCCTCTGTCCCCAACCACTCCCACAACCAAATTTAGAAGGGACTATTTTTACGTTCCATCTGTTCACATCTCATGGAAAACCTACTGGGAAAAGTTGCCCTAACCTGGCCACATCTGACGGTGATAAACTGAGACTTACAGACCTCAAACTCACTCCAGCAGCTGTAACAGAAACTGGGTTGGAGCCCAGGACTGAGTCATTTCACTGCCAGTTCCACGTCCTACGGATCACATGTTTGGGATTCTGACTGACAGAACCACAAGACTTTAGCACAGATCAGGAATACACTGGCAACGTATAGAACTGGCAAAAAATATGAAGGTGTAAAGTGGATATAAATCCACAACACAACATGAATTTATACTCAAAAAGCCTGCAATCTCAATCTGGAGGAGAGAAAACTCAACTTAGTCACAATGAGAGGACTAGACTTGCTGCTCCCTTGAGAAGCCATGCTCTCCAAATACCTATCAGCTCCAGTGTTGTGGAATATGACCTTACCTGGCTTTAGCCCTGTTTGATCATCTCCATGGACAAGAGCAACCATAAAAACAGACAACAGAATCCTTCCCTTAAAACCACCTCTTTTCACAGTGAGTTCCTAAGGGAGCTTGTGTTCTCTCTGCTGAAAATTTCATCAAAAGACAGGAGAGATTATCATCAACAGGGAAAGGTATGAGCACAATCCTGCCTAAAGGGAAGCGATGGACTTGATACAACTTCAAAGTCATTGCCAACTTTTCAGCAGAGGCTGACCCTCCTGTCTGTACCCACAGACTCTGCCTCTCATGTTGGTTCCTTGCCTCGCCTCTGATCATTTTGTACGTTGGAGCTCACCTACCCTATGGGGGGGGGGGGAGGGATGTGAAAACGAAGGAAGACGAGAAAGAAATTATTATGTTGAATTCCTTGCTGTAGAGATTTGCTTTTTTGAACATACGATACGATAGGAGAAGGTAAAAATTATGGCTAAAATACAATTCGGATTATATATCCTATTTCTTGGTTACCACTCTGAATGTTGGGGTAGCAACCACCGACCACACCACATTTGGGAGCAGGTTTAGTTAATGCTTCAAACTTAGATTTTTTTTTTTTTTTCAGAACCAATTTTCTTACTCCAAATCAGAGTCCATGAAGATTTGAACTGATTCCCTTTTTTCTATTTATCTTTACCTACATCTCTTTTTTATACTCTACAGTTAAAAGGAAAGAATTCTGAGAATAATTAGAGGACTTTTAATATGCAACTAAATTGACTACCTTTCTGTTCCATTTAACTTTAAATTAAAACAATGTAAAAGCAACCACCACACTAAAATCTCTCTCACTTAAAATAAGAATATGTATGCTTTCGGCTTATCTGAATTAATTAGCACTGATGTTCTCAAGATTAATTTTGCTCACCATGAAACAAAAGGGTAGGCTGAGTTTAGCTCTTTACAACCTACGGATAATGCCCAGGGCTTAAAGATTTTAATGATTTTTTAAAAATCAATTTGTATTGATCAAGCTTAAATCCTTTTTGTAAGTACTACTCAAAACAAAAGCCTCTTAAATTAAGCACAATCAGAAAGAAGAAACTGCCAATTTCCTGAGCCCCAAGTGTGCATGAAATAGATAAAAATGTTTCTGCAGTCTGTTAACTTCCTTGATCTCCCCAAATCTTTTACCTTACAGCACGCATTGACCAGAGAGAAGTAAAGTCCCCCCCCCCCCATGACCTCTTGGCAGTAATCATATCCCATAACTAGGCAACTGACAGAGCCACGGCTCAGTCTGTGTGATTCAAGCACAGGGGAGTCCTTCAATTTCTGCACCAATCTAGTTACTCAATAATCTTCCATCTCAGTGTAAGAAAGAATAGGGAGAAATAACAAACAAGCTAAAGTCTTTCTAATCTACCCTTGCCATCCACAAAGCTTATTATCACCTGGATTTAGCCATAACATGGATTGAATTAACACAATTGTAGAAGAATTAGCCAACTACACCTCAGTTGTTCCTCTGCCCTTAAACACTGGGGGAAAGGCCAGATCTAATAACTAATTAACATTATGCTTTTAAGTGAAGCTAAAAGGCTTTGGGCAAAAATAAAGCAAAAGGGCAGCGTAGCATGTGGTTAAGAGTACAGACCTTTGGAGTCAGACAAACCCAAGTTTAAAACCTGACTTTGATACTTACTCTGGGACCTTGAGCAAGTTCGGTCTGAGCCTCAGTTTTTTCCTGGAAAATAAAGATCACAGTAGTTCCTTGCATGTAAGCGCTTGGTAATGGTAGCTATTACCATCATTATCTTCTTAACAGAAGAGTTCTGATACCACATACAGCCCCTCGTACACCCAATATCCTGCAGCCAGAGGAGGGTTTTCTCATCCTGTGATTTGACTTCAAAACATGATTATTTAACAAAACCATGGGAGGAGAGAAGACCATCTCCAGTTTTCAGCGGCATGGAATTAAAGTCACATGGAAAGCAGAAATCATCTTCTAAAACGCATTGACAATGTGCATTTATTTTTCAACCCTACATTCTCGCTCTGTCCACCTTAGAGAGGGTCCCTCTGACATGACAGGGTATCATTTCCCACTCACTGGAAGAAAGGAAGGGCTGGGGAAAACGGAAGGAGAGAAAAATGCATTTCGAATTAAAGTGAGATGTACCTTGACTTTCTAATTATCTGCACTTTGGGGAGGACCATTTATTTGTGCAAGAAGAAGAGGCAGACTGGAAAGGAGTGGAAAAAGAGTAGCAGAGGAGAAATCACCACAAATTATAAACAAAAACTCAGTCTTCACCACTGGCAGCTCCTCTTGGGACTTCCCTGGGGAGCCAATTAGTGCTGGTTGCTGAGGTGGGTTTGGTCGTACAAACCTCTGTGCTGGCACCCACCTGTGGTACACCTGCCTCCGATGGAGTGACAAAGCTCCTGTAAAGGAGCCTTAGGACCTATCATCCCACAGAGAGAGTCCCGCTAAGGACTCTGAAGCAGATGTCTTAGAGTAACCAGCTCGAAAACTTCCTTAAATGCTACTGCTTTATTGGAAACTAAAACATGTTAAACGAGTGGTTTATTCTTGGCACACCTCTTTTTCTTTTCTCCCTGTTGCCTGAAACAACAGTGACCATGGGCTCTACGTAAATTCTAATTCATTACTCCTCCAGCTGCTGGGTGATGTCACAGGAACAGATCATAAACACAGGCAAAGACCAAGAGATAAAAATTAGTACAGAATTACTACCTCCAGTAGCAGCGGGAGATACAGTTAACACCAGCAATACCAAACAGTTAAAGCAGAGTTCAGCAACATCTGGGAACCTGCCTGGCCAAATTGCGCTTGCAATAAAATTCTTCACAATTTCTACTGCTTTCATACAGAACACAGATCTCAGGATGCCTTGTGAATCTTTTCGTGTAACTTCAGACAAACTGACACCAGTTTTGTTATTTTGTCTCTTATAACAGCACTCATCTTTGTACAGGCATACCTATTCAGTTCCTGCTATCAAACACCTGACAGGTAGCATTAATGTAAATATATTATGAGCAGAGCCCTGTGTAAAACACTTTGTAAAGGAAAGAAAATCCCTCAAAGTCCTTGGCTTTCAGAAGCAAAAACGAATACAACTAACACTGGGTGATACTACCCGTGAAAAATAACACACTAAAAATCATTAAGGATTTCTGAAAAGGAAAAAAAAGACAAATGCAAGAAAGTTTCCCCAGAGGAGATCAGATGTGAGTTTAATTGCTTAACTGGTGAGACATAAATTAAAGGGCAGACACCAATGGGAGGAATGGGTGAATACACGGAAGCAAAGTGTTAGAAGTGGGAATACACAAAATGTGAAGCCCTAAACCGTACAACCCAATGATCTGAAAGATATTCAGGTTCTCAAGTTCAAACTGTCATGAAAATAATCAAAGGGAAATAAAAAATGGTTTACTATTAACAAATTTGGGGTAGGCCATATTCTTCCTTACACAATTCCATCTTCATGGCTAAGATGAGTAACTGCGGATTAACTTGACTTCAGTACAAACAGAATAGGGTGGTACCCTGGCCTAGTGATAGCTAAAGCAATCATAAAATCGCAGCACAAAGCCCTCTCCACTCCCTTCCCCCACGCCCATTCTCTCATAGTCCCAGGTAACAGATTTTCTCCACGAACAAATTAAAATCAGAGAAGATAGCCTAGTCAAAAGAGAGAGAGGGAGAGACACTAAATTCCTTTCAAGTGTAGTGGCCAAATGGCCTGGGATATCTCAGAAGGTATGAAGAACAGTTAGTTGCCAAAATCAGTGACATCTGGCAATGTTTACATCAACAAGAGGACGTTAATTTGACAGGGAGCTGGTACTTAACTAGGGATGTGAGGTATGTCTTCAGGATCCATCATTCTCGTTAGCTTGCCTGGGATAGCTCTGAGGTTGGAGGAACTTGGAGAAGTTAAAGGTCAACAATGCATTCTGCTCACACACTTCATTCCATCCCAGATTATGGAATAATAAAATGTTACAGCTGAGAAGAGAGAACACTTAGTGGAATCCTTACTCAGAAAGGGCCCTAGGAATTCATTCATTCAACAGCTATTTTATCAAGCACTTACTAAGGGCCAGGTATTGCTGTGCTAGACATCAAAGATGGGAGTACTTAAAAAGTGGAAATATAGTTAATACATGCTAAGATTGCATAAAAGATGAATCCAGGATGTTCTGATAACCTCCTCCTCCACAGGACCACGGTGGGGAGGGAACTTGTGCTTAGGCCCTTCAAGACTCTTGGTTTTACTAGAAGTCAAGGCAACACATAATATGGAAGCTTAATTTCAAGCCTTACCTCACACAGTGAGGTAGAAGGATTCATAGGCTGGCTCAAGGTCCACCCTGGGACAACCTATGATTCAATCAGAATGGCTTAGCTCATGGGACCATAGACCCACAAAACCTCCATTTTTTTTTTTTTCCTTTTTGGCAGTTTTTGGCCAGGGCTGGGTTTGAACCCACCGTCTCTGGCATATGGGGCCGGCGCCCTACTCCTTTGAGCCATAAGCGCTGCCCCACTCCTACTTTTTACATGGCCGAATAGCTCAGGCACACAAAGAGTGCTAAGCATCCTCTGCTGGTGTCTCAGGTCCAATGCCAACACGCTGATCCCCCAAAAGTGCTGCACTTGTTCTGAGATGCCGCACCTCCTCCCAGGCTGAGTGCAGGGCAGGAAACACAGGGCTGGGGGCTTCTCTGGCAATAGGAAGCTATGAAAAACATAAGGCCCCATTCACATCAGTGAACACACACCCACAGGAACAGAGGAGGAGGTACAGATGTGCAGAGAGCACCCGTCCCCCCTGAGTCCCCCCGCTGCTGTAGCGTAGCTTGGGAGGAAGCACAGTCAGAGGAAGGTGGTGCTTTGTCTCACAGGGCTGCCTAGAAGCAGCAGAGGCAGGAAGCGGGAAACTAGATGGAGTGATAAGGAGGAGAAGTTTATAAGGGTTGTCACTCAAACAGGAGGTTAAATTCCTGCCCTCAACACAATCTTATCATCAGTGGAGGGAGAAAGAAACTGAACAGAGAAGTTCAATCTCTTACAAGGAGCACAGACAGTTTGCTTCCCCACTGCAGGATATTGGAAAGCTCTAGGAAAGCAGGCTCTAGAGAAGCACAAAAAGAGGGCTGAGAGTACTTTTATGGGATTATATAAATAAAGAAACCTTGAAGTTCAAATGTCTAGCAATCCAACATTTTCATAGAAGGAAAAGGTCAGTTTCCAAGTAGAAAATCGCTGGCTGCTTTCTTTGTAATTTGCTCCCTTTTCTTTCTCAGTATTCCTCACACTGGTGCTGCTGCCCCTGGGGCAGTGTGTGTCTGGGAGGATGTTTGCAGGTCATTGGGAAGAAGCAGGAGACCAGGCAACCTCCAAACTTTAGATCCCTGACCTCTGCCAGCATCCACATTTGGGGAATATTGTGTGGTCATCAGTCTTCACTTTCTCCCCCTGGCCCAGTTCTAGGTGGATGTACCATCTAACTCAATACATTTTAAGAGTTTATTTCTATGAGGGCAGCTACCTGAGTCACATCTGCCTTTCTGTCTTCTTAGGGCTATAATTGAAGTGGAAATAGAAGGTCAGTGCACATATCATCTGATGGTCAGCCAGAAAACACATCAGTATGTTCTCCTGTGCTGCAGACCAAGTGATCACGTCCCAACTACTTTCATTCAGAGCAGACCCACAGGACTACAGTTTCTGCCCGGACTGCTCAGGGACTACGCTGCTCTTTCTGCTTCTCCTCCCATCAGGTATTCCTTCTCAAGAGGGCAGCAGCAGAACCCTGAACTGTGTGACAGCATGAAGCACTATGCAAAATTAATAACAAATAAATACGTAAAAAGGACTAAAAATTGTATATTTGTTTTGATTACAATTACATTAGAATTATGCTTATAGGGAAAGGACTGGGGGAAAAAAGTGCAACAGCATATAAGCAAAGAGATAAAGAAGAAAGGCACTCATTACCGGGGCCAGTCTTCATATGCCTAGGCCTAGCAGGCTGTATAAGCGGGAGTGTCTGGGATGGAACCGTTTTGAGTAAGTGCTGGGTGTGTGTGCAGGCATGTGTATCTACATCTTCCTGTATTTTTTAATTTTATTAATGAGATTACAGTGCACAAATAAAAATATTTAAAATACATATGCATGTAAAAGATAATTAGAGCACTTCTAAACAATACGCTGGCACAAAACCTATTTGTTTGTAAATGAGAACGAGCTTCTGCTGAGGGCAGACATACCCAGCTTTGTCTCTGACTGTGTGTTCTTGAGCAAAATCCTCACCTTCTAGGTCTCATTTTCCACATCTGTAAGAATAAGCTGGTCCACTGGATTTGCCCAAGATTAAATGTTACCTCTGTGAAAGTATCTTGTCCACTACTAGGACTGAAGGCATCAAAATGTTTATTTCCTTACCTTTTTCACAACTCTTCTGCCCAATGGAAGAATTTCATCCTCTGTTTTGATTTAGGGCTCTCTGCAGAGATGAGATTGTGGAGGGCTTGACACCTTGCGAACAAAGTATCAGACAGCTGTTTCCAGATCTGTGTTTATTATGCCAGAAAGAACACACCTCTTTTATCTATAAAATCTGCTGTTTGTGGCAAGCTGTATCAGGGCCCTGCAGGACGTTCTGATGAAGTAAGGGCATCTCTTATTCATTCCTAGTTAAGGGCTAGATCTGGGTGTGTATCTCCGTGTGTGTCTGTGTGTGTGTGTGTATTCTTCTTGTTGGCAGCGTTTTCTCCTCACCTACTGCCTAACTTAAGGGTCTAAGAGAAGCAAATTACCTAAAGCCAGAGAAAAGGAAGCTTTCTAAGCCCCTAACTTTGCAACCTGTGCAGGCACCACCACGCAGGGAATTACTACAACACCCAGAGTGATGAATGATTCAAGAAAAGGCAGAAAGAAGCCTTGTTCCTGCTGTCATCATCACAGTCAAGGCCATATAAAGGAAACCACCAGATGAGAAGAAAACAAACATTCTCAAAGCAAAGCAACAGTTTTCATCATGCCTGCACACAAAAAATCATAAAGTATAAGGGGAAATGTTTAAGGTAGTAATAAATATAAAATTTAATTCTTGGAGATACATATTTGCTTACTTCCAGGAGCCACCACTGACTTAGAGGCTATTTCTCTTGGTCTTTCCAACAAAACCTTATCATCACAGAAAAGAAGTGCTTTGAAGCCCCTCCCAGGAATAAGGGTAGCCACTCCAGAGCTGAGTTCCTCCATATAGGTTAGGGGAGACTCTTCAGTATGAGCTGGTGTTTCACAGGCTTAGCAACTTGCAGAGGGCACCTAAGGACCACATGACTGAAGGTGATTGCAAAGTGATTCCAAGTCTTCTGGACAGCCTAGCTGCAGAACAGGAGCTAGAAGTTGTAAGATCTAGTCCTGCCTCTGCTTCTACCCTCCTATGAGAACCCAGGGTCCTCCATCATCTCCTAAGTGAGAGCATTGTGCTGTTAAAAGTTATTTATCTGAGGCCTAAAATCCTGCCGTAATAAAATACCAGAATTCACGTCTATGGGCAGATACTCATCTTTCTGAGAAAAGTTCTGTATCATTCATCAGACCTTCAAAAAGGCCCATCATCCATAAATATGTTAAGAACTAAATAGTTCATAAGTCCCCTTCCAAATCCCAGTTGCTACAGCAAGTTTTCTGATCATAAAAGCCGTAAACACTCCATGAGGAAAACACAAAGAAAAAATGTAGCCAAAAAGAAAAACTTACTGTGATTGGGCCACCCAGAAAGAACACATATAGATACAGAAATATTATTTGTATTTTGTACCATATATACTCGAGTATAAGTCAAGTTTTTTCGGCACAAAATTTGTGCCAAGTTCGGGTTTTTCGGCACAAAATTTGTGCCAAAAAAACTCGGCTTATACTCGAGTATATACAGTATTTACATGACATGGTCAGTGTTATGCCCTACTATACTCTACGTTTTCACATGTTAAAAATGCTTCAACAATAGTGCCTTTAATGATCATATAATATTTCATCATAAAATTTAATAAGATTTTATTTAACTGTTTTCCTATTACCGGAGATACATGTTGATGTTAATGTCTTGTCATTATAAACAATGCTGCTATGAACATTCTTGAACAACAAATTTTGGTTATTAGATTTTTATGAGTACTAAAGCTACTAAATATTTGTAAGCAAGAAAATAGCAAAACCTCTAAAGCTAGGGATCTGTTGTACAGCATGATACTATAGTTGATAAGAAGGTATTATATACTTAAAAATTGCCAAAAGAGAATAGACTCTAAGTGGTCTTACCACAAAAAAAAAGTATGTAAGGTGGTAAATATATTCTTACTTGATTTAATTACTTTATGATGTATACATATATCAAAACATCACATTTATACCATAACTATATTCATGTTTTATTTGTCATCTGTACTTTAATAAAGCTGAAAGGGGAAAAAAATAGCAAAATCAATATTTATCATATGACAGTATAGGAGATGAACTGAAATAGGGAGGATAAAGGCTTATTGATAAGGTAGAAGATTTTACCTGAGAACTTGAACCTGGACATGAAGGTTCAGCTACAGGACACATACTACAGGGCAATTACCCTGAGTCAGTGTAGAGGAAAGCCAGAGTAAACAGTTTCCAGCCTTCATGACTGGAAGAGTGAATACGTCATTCACCAAGCCAGGGAAGTAAGACAGAAAAGCCAGTTTAGAGATAGGAAGATGATACTAATATGAAGCCAGTAGAAGAACTAATTCACAGTCACACAAAAGAAAAACTCGATTTCATTCAAGTTGGAGGGAAGAAGAAGAGGAAAGTGAGGCAAGGGGTTTGACGTGTCCCCACCTAATGGACACAATGTAAAGGTATATGGCTTACATATACAACAGGGACCTTAGCTAACAAACACAAACACTGTTGTACCCTCATACTAATTTCAAATTTAATAAAATAAAAATAGAGATAGAAAGATGAACAGTCATCCCCAGAAGCTCACTATAAGAAAGATCTCAAATACAATTTCTTAAAATTATAACAAAATACAGAAAAAGCAACTAATAATTTAGGGCACTGATTTATAATAATATAAACTAGAAAGTAGGAGCCAAAAGAACTCACTGGTATAGCATCTCTTAGCTCTTGAATGCTCAAATCCAAGTATTAATAACTGAGTATTAGTAATAAACAGCATTTGAAGCACAGATGCTGAGCAGTTTGCTTCATTCGGACCAGAATAATTTTTCAAAATCATGACTATACAACCAGAATACCATGTTTTTAAGATTATACCATATTATCATCTTTATCTGTATTGTTTTATTCTACCTTTTATTTCTATAGATTCTTTTAATAGATTCTATTTCAGGTAAATGAGGTAAGTCCTAGAAGAAGAAAAAAAAAAAATCCAGGAATCAATGTCTATAACATAAAATACCACCAGGAGAAAGCTAGGAGTCTAATTCAGTGGAGATATTTTGAGCTCTCCATGACATAGTAAAGCCGGTAGAAAAGTAGATATTTTCCATATGGGATATCTGCTTATATTCAGGCCCTTACATACAACTCTGAAACAGTAACTCTAGACTTGTAAAATGTCATCTTCTATTTAAATATTTACCATGTAAAAATTTCTACAGCATTCTTTATTATTGGAATATGTTTTTTCTAAAAGTTTTAGCTTGCCAAGCAAGGCTATAGATGGTCACTATTTTTGGTCACCATTTTCACTGATTCCAGAATACTGAAGAGAATCAACGATACAGATAGTCACCACCTGACAGAGGCCGTTGATGTTATTTCCATTTTAGTATGAGATCACTATTATTTTTGATAGACAATCTCCATAGTGGGATAAATCTATTTAATCAGTGCTTATCAAAAGCAGTTTTTATACGCCAGGCACTGGTGCTAGGTGCTGAGGGTACAAATGAAGTCAATCTCATAGAAATGTAATTGATCCAATTCTTTCCTAGTAACCAGGAATTAAAGAAACAAAGAAGCTACCAGTCCCTTCTCTTCTCTAGTCCTACAATTCGACCTTCTAATCTTTCCTTCACAGTCCCATATTGGGTGACAGAAAAATTGGCCAGTTATATGAGAGCCAGAGAGGTATAGAAAGAAAAGATCCTAAATCATAATTCTGAAAGTCAGAGAAAAATACCAGGAGGATGTTCTAATGCCCACAATCCTTTCCCATGCTAACCTGATTTTCAGCTAAGACAGTGGGAATTGTGATAATAAGAGCTTTGTAAGTAATTTCCAATGAAACACAGCATTTAAACCACTTCAGGCCCTTTAAAACTGCACTGGGCCATACTTTCCCTATAAAGCAAAAGGTTGAGCTATAAAGGAACATGAAATAATTTGAAAGAATCATACACAGTTTTAAGAATGACTAAGTACCTGGGAGACCATGATCAATGCCCTAATTGCAGGACAAAATGAAACTTGACGTGAACTCTGCAAAATAAGACTTAGAAAAGCAGAGGAAATGGGAACAAAGAAATGGATTCTAGGGCAATTCCTGATGCAAGTACATAAAGAAAGGCCCAGCAGCAGGATTAAGTATGTCTAGTTCCCAAGGTGAAAGTTCAGCTCAGAGAGAGACCCCTGCTGGTGTCCCATGTGCCAGTCTCCTACTACTGGAGAAACATAGCGATTTGCACTGGAATGTGGTCTACAAATAGGACATTAATATTGTCTCTGCAGCCAGACACAGTGGAGGCTCATGCCTGTAATCCCTGTGATAATGGAGGCTGAGGTGGGAGGATCACTTAAGCCCAGAAGTTCAAGGCTGCAGTGAGCTATGATGGCATCATTGCAATGCAGCCTGGGAGACACAATGAGACCATCTCCATTACAAAAAAAATTTTTTAAATATGCTCTGCAGGTTGCTCAAGGGGACGACCCAATGACCACATAAAACAGAAATCAAGAGAACATGGTAAAACTCAGACAGCCTCAAGAGTGCAGAAACACTGGCCATAGCCCGCCCTGGAGATGCTGATCTAGAGTGTTTGTCACCAACCTATACACTTTTTTATTCAAAGTTTTATTTACTAAACTTTGGTTGGTGTTACAAGATTTCCCTAGGCAATATGCATGTAGGAAATGAACTGCAATCTTTTAAAGCTGGCATTTCCTTCCACGTTTATAATTACAGAAGAGGTGACACAGATCTATAGATCTTTTAGAATGCATGGTTTATAACTTAGCAGAGAACAGTGCCAGCTCCATCACCAAAGACATTCTATTAATCTCTGACCCAGGCGGTAAGATGTATGTTGGGCAACTTACCACAAACAACCCAGCAAAGAAAATAGACAAAGGCAAGAACTCAGAAGACAAAATTGTGTCAGTTAAACCAGAATCCCCATCTGGTTCTGGAAGGAAATGAAACTCAGAAAAAAAAAGAACTGCTGTGGGGATATAAAGAATTTCATGTTATTCCAGGCCTTTTAAAAATTATATTGTGACACCTCAGAAGAAGAAACTATGTCCTTCAATCTAATTGGAATGCTTCCTCTCCTCTTTTCTTAGGTATACTTTTTCTAGATACCCTGCTATAAGAAACAGAATTGGCCAGCTGCAGTAGCTCAGACCTGCAATCCCACTCAGCATTTTGGGAACCTGAGCAAAAGCATTACATGAGGCTCGGAGTCTGAGATCAACCAGGAAACATAGTGAGACTCTTGTGTCTACAAAAAAAAAAAAAAAAAAAAAAATTTAAAAAATCAGCCAAGCATGTTGGCACAGGCCTGTACTGTAGTCCTAGCTTTGGGGAGGCTAAAGTGGGATGATTACTTGAGCCTAGGCGTTTAAGGTTACTGTGATCACACCACGGCAATGAAACCCAGGAAACAGAGCAAGACTCTTGTTTTAAAGAAAAAAGAAAAAAGAAAAGAATTATAATGAACAGAGAATCTGCTACCTATTTTGTGATTTATGAATTTGTAACTGTTCCACCTACCTCAAAACCCCTCTCTCACTGATTTGTCATGGCAGGCCCCTCCTTCACACCACTGGGAATTTTGTTTATTAATATTTATTGAGCACAGAATATAATATAGACATTGGACTTGATACTAAGGACACAGGGAGCAAGATAATACCCATCCTGAAGGAGATACTGAGGAGGATAAATAAGAAGGAATTGAATTTCAGTGTGGTAATTATTAACACTAAGGATAACAAGTATGGTTGTAACGGTCTTGAGAGAGATGGGATCAAGGAAGGCATCTGTTTAGAGGTAGCATCTTAGCAAAAAGAAAAGGAAGGATTAGGCACATCAGAGCACAGAAGGACACTCCAAGCAGAGTGATCACTCTTCAAAGGCTTAAAATCTAAAGAGAAAATGACGCAGATGGAAAAATGTATTCAGTTCAAGGTAGAGAGACCATGGCAAGGTTTGCAAGCTCTAAACCATTACTGATTGTTAAGTAATGTTAAGGAGTTTTGACTTAATCCTGAAAGCAGTACAAAGTTATTGAAGCATTTTAAAGATGAAAAGTGGTAAGAATAAATAGTCCAAATGTCATATAGAAAATGGACAGCCAGACTAAAGGCAGAGAAATTGGTTGGGACACTGCAGCAGTAATTTAAGCAAGGGACAATGGAGACCTGAACCAGAGAAGTGGCAGGAAGGTGGTGAAAAGTGGATGGATTCGAGAGTGTAGAACACACGGACCTCACCAAGAAGGTCCGTGGAGGGAGAGAGGGAGGGAAGGGAAGAGGTATCTAAGTCAAGGATGACTCTCAAGTTACTTATCCTCGAGAAAGAGAATGCAGAAGGAGAAGCTGACATGGTGGGGAAGAGGAGTCCTAGTCTGGGAACACTGACTTTGAAATGCCTTTGAGAAATCTAAGGAAAAGTCCACTAAGGAACTGGTAAGAGAGCTGTCTGCCTGGTCATGAAGTTATCAGGCACGGGTGTTTCTTGATAACATTAGAATAGACGAGCAAGCCAAGTCAGAATCTGTAAAAAGAGAAGTGATGTGCTAAAGACACTGGTCTCAGGGCATCGCCTGCAGAGGCAGTGAAAAGATCCACTCCACCTTAAAAAGGAAGGAGTGGAACCCCCTCTCAATATACTGGAACAATCCATTCATCCCATTGGCTATTTTTAGTTGAGCATGAAGGGCAACACCTTGAAAGACAGTAAATCAGGTAAATGTTGATGAGAAGGGTAGAAAAGAACAAGATGAAGAAAGCAATTGGGATGCTCAACCCTGGTTTCACAGGTGGGTTTCTTGGGTGACCCAGGAGCAAGGTAAATGCAGTAATCATCGCTTTAAAGAGAATAAGAAATATGTGCCCTTCAATGCCTCCTTGTGGAACAGAAATCCCAGGTACAGAGAACCACGGAGAGACTACTCATATTTCATGGACTACTGGCAGTCCCAATAGACTAGGTGTTCTCACTTTGGCTGTGTTACCACTGGGAAAGATTTTAAAAATGCAAATGTCCAGATGTCCAGTAGACCCTTGTTATTCAAATTGTTGTTTACTACCAGCAGCATTAGCATCTGGGGAGTTTGTTAGTAATCTCAGTCACCAGACCACAAATCAAAATCAGCATGTTTGTTAAGAGTCCCTAAGAGATTTACAAGCACATTAAAATTTGAGACCCACTGCCTCAGAATCACTTGAAGGATTTATTAAAACACAGATCACCAGGTCAAGGGTAGGACTTGTGAATTTGCATTTCTAACAAGTTTCCAAGTAATGCTGCTCCTGTTGCAGGTCTTAGTCTGTATTTTGAGAATTTCTGCCATAGATCAATTAAATCAGAATCTCCTTGGATAGGAATCTAATATCAGTATAAATTTTACTATTAGGAATTTTTTTGCAAGTAACCTTGTTATTATTTCACTGGAAAAAATATGTATCGGCATTTAAGCAAAGATCAGAATATATTCCATATTACATCTAGTCTATCTAAGGTATTATTGTAGTTAAAATGTTCTTATAATTGTTTCTGTTTTGAAAGAATTTTTAAAATACACTGATGATCAAGCAGCACTATATTTTAAAGTTGTGTAAGTAATTCCAATTTGCAGTTGAGGTTGAGAACCACTAGTAAAGATATTTTTCTGCTTCTTATTACATGAATAAGTAAATGAATACAAGAAACAATTTAGCTATCCCTCTGAAAACCAGCTTAAACTTGTGTCTAAATTGTTCTTTAATATAAGATGAATTTTGATTAATCAAAAGAGAAAGAAGAAGGCTGCTTCATTTTCAGTAACTCATTTCCAGAAACATGTTTGGTTATAGTTGGACAAAAATGGCAGTATAGGTAATCATTTTCTTAATCATTACTGTGGTCATCAAATTTCATTTTCTGATAATTTAACAGGGTATTAGCATTTTGAAGGCCATAAAATATTTTTTAAAATAATGCTTTTTAACAAACGCAATGTATAAACCATGATTCCTCCATCAGCCTGCAAAACGAATTCTATTCTTCCATCTGCTTGCATTGGGTTTTCTTTTGCCTTCTTTTTCTAGGTTCTTGAGGTAAGAGTTGAGGTGATTAAGTCTTTTCCTCTTTTTTTTTTTTTTTAATGTATGTATTTAGTGCTATTAGTTCACCTTTCAGCATTGCTTTATTTATGTCCTACAGATTTTATAGTGCATTTTTACTTTCCTTCAGCTTAATTTTTTTTAATTTTCCTTGAGATTTCCTCTTTAACTCATATTTTGTTTAGAGGTTTGTTATTTAGTTTCTCAATGTTTTTCAGCCTTTTTTTATCTCATGACACAGTTGAAACTATAAACTTCCACAACATACCTAAACTATGTTGCTCAAAAAAAAAAAAAAAAAGAATATAACTATGCTCAGAACTTCTTTTGAAAATAATTTAACTAATGATCTTTAAAAATGTTTCACTATACACCTAAAATCCTCTTGGCACACCCTGTTGAAAAATCACTGGCTAAGTGCTTGACCATTTTCTCGTTATCTTTCTTTTATTGATTTCTACTTTCATTCCATTGTGGTCAGAGAACAAATACTCTGTGTGGTTTCAATTATTTTTAATTTGGTTGGGGTTCATTTTATGGCCTACGATAAGGTTTATATTGGTAGAAGTTCTGCTGGTGCTTGAAAAAAAACCATGCATTTTGCTGTCTTTAAGTGTATATTATTGGATTCTGTTGTTGGATGATATTGTTGAGTTTTTCTGTAATCTCGATGACTTACAATCTAGCTGTTCTGACAATTGTTGGGGGAGAAGTGTTAAAATCTTCAACTGTAATTAGGGATTTGTCAATTGCCCTGTCCAGTTTCCTTAGTTCTGGCTCATATATGTGCAGCCCTGCTACTGACTGCTTACACATTTAGGATGTGGCATCTTCTTGGTAGAGGGACCCTTTCACCACTTCACAATGTCCTTCTCTGCCACTTTTTCAAAAGAAAATTTCAGATGAACATTTTCCCTCGTTAGCAAAGGTCACTAGTGAGCAGGATGATACATGTGAATCACTGAAAGAATACACAGCTGTTATAGTCCTGTTAATTGGAGAATGCAGAATCATGACATCACACTCATTGTCATTTCAGCTTCACCTCATTGATATCATCAGGGCCCTAAAGAATTACAAATGGAATTGATTTTAGCTCTCAGTAGGTGACATGCTAAAGTCATTGATGCTAAGAAAGATCCCATTGAAATATGGAAAAATGTAGTAGAATAACCACATCTCAGGCAATATGCCTAAAAAACGCTCTCTTGTTTTTCAACCACTTCCTCTTGCAAATCTACATTCTCCTCCATAACCCAAATCAAGACACCCTGAAGGTCACACATGACTGATACCCATCTAGAGGCTCAACTGAACTTGCAATCTCTGTGCTATAAACAAATATTCAAATACTTTCTGACAAAAATCAGACCCAAAATAGTCACAAAGGTTAATTTTAAAATTAACAATTAGTTTTCATTTTTGAAATTATTAAGGACATAGTAGTTATATTTTTTATAAAATAATGTACATTTTTTTTAAGTACAGGTAATTGAAGTTTCTTAAATGAAGGCTTATTTGATTAGAGCTAAATAAATGGGGCCTTCTAACAAGAAAAGACTCCCTCCTCTGTTCTAGATCTTACTGACCATGATAGTTCTTTTTCTACTATTGGCATCTTCCCTAGGCTACTTCGTCAGAGCAGAGTCATGAATTATTCATGTATACAGCATCAGAGATGTTGAAAAAAGTAGACTATGAACTGTGAGAGACTCCAATTCAAAGTTCTGCTCTGTCATTTCCCAGTTGTGTGACCTTGGCTAGTACTTTATAACTTGTCAACCAATGTGACTGAGAATAGATTAGATTATAGTTTGCGGAGACAGTGATTTTGTCAGCCCTCAGGACAGATGACTGGGACTTGGAGGTGGAAAAAAGACTCTAAGCTAGTGGCATGTGATTAATATCAAGTGCCCTGCAAATGTCAATATAATTTCTGTGTGTTTTAAAAGGAGAGAAGTTGAAGCAGCACTAAATTATTTAATTGACTGTTGTGCCTATATAAAATATTGATGATAATGCCTAATTCAGAAGATTGTTAAAAGGATTTATGTGCATTAAAAGGCCAAGCTAGCATGGTCTGGGACATAGTTGGCACTCAACAAATGGTAGTTCTAGACTTCCTCCTTTTATTTCTTCCTTTTTAAAGCCTTCCTCCCCCCATAACTTTTCTATTTTCTTTATGCCCTTTCTTTTTTCCAACTATTCCTCAATCATCTCAAAACTTCTACTTCCTCTCTTCCCATTTCCTTTACTTTTCTTTACCTCAGCACATTCTTCCCTTTTATCCTCTTTCCATCCTCATTCAGACCAAAGAGCACACATTTCAAAAGATCTGGCTTTGCCCTACTTACTACGCATGCACAGAAACACTGCACCAGCACCCCCAAAGACACCAACTATGAATACTAAGAAAGCACACTCAGAATTATTTCAGATAAAGAAATTTATGAGCGGAATAACGATTTATTTATTAAGAGAATACATCTTATTCAGACTAGTTTTGATATTAGCAACATGTAGAAAATGTTAAGGAAAAGAATGAAAAAAATAACAGAAAATAAGAACAAGAGAATATATTACAATACAAATAACATTGTTTTAAACAATGTTACTCAACTTATGAAACAAACAAATCATCATTCCCACAGTAAGGAATTTAAATTGATTGGAAAGTCATGTGACATGGAGACGGAAACCCTTGAAAGAACAGGAGAGGAAACCCCCTCCAAAAAATAAATAAATAAATAGTATTTCCCAAAATAAACCCTATTAATCAGGCAAAATAACTCACGGGGTAGGGAGCACATGATAAACACCCAGGCTATGCTGCATTCAAACAACAAAGAGTACATTAGCAGATTATAAATTGGATGTCCTGGGGTTAACTTGTTTAATTTGGTCTAATATGAATCTCTCAAGGTTTCAGTGGCAGTAAAAAATTATTTTTTTATACATAGCTCTTATTGAAATAATGAGAAGCTCTAGTTTAGGAGCAACAAGGAGTCGATCAACATTAAAATTCTGTCCTCTTGATTAATTCATCTCTATGTATTCTGTCTTCTCCTCTTCTTTATTCATAAAGACACTGTTGATTGTGTGTAGGGCCCAGCTGGATAATCCATGATTACTTCATCTCAAGATCCTCAACTTAACTACATCTGCCAAGATCCTATTCCCAAATAAGGTCATATTCACAATGTTCTAAGAGTTAGGACCTGGGCACGGGCACATGTTTTGGGGAACGATAGTTCAACCTATTACATATGAGTTATTAGGAAGCATGCTACATGGCATTTAATGTCTAGATATTTGAACACTTGCCAGACATCTTTCAGTTACTGATTTATAATTTAATTCTATTGTGGGGCAAGAACATACTGTTCAATTCTTTTAAATGTATTGAGACTTATTTTATAGACCAAAATAAGCAATGGCATAAACCATGCCATAGAAAAGAGACCCTAATGGCATTTATCTTAGTAAATGTTTCATGTACATTTGAAAAGAATGCATATTGTGCTATTGGGCAGAGTGTTCCAAAATGTCAATGAAGTTAATTATGCTTTTCAAGTTTTCTGTATCTTTACTGATTTTCTGTCTACTTATTCTATCAATGACTGAGAGGGGTAGTGAAATTTCTGGCTGTAATGATGAGCATTCGTATGCCCTACCATGTTTTCTAATATTATCTCCATCTTCTACCCTCAGGCTCACTGATAGCTACACAGATGGATACTTCCTAAGGTATTTTTTTCCCTCTTGTTAGGAGTCTTGCCCACTGTTTATCCCATTTTAGCCACAGATATTTTCCCATACATTCTGGATGATACATAGATTGGTTGACTGCAAAAATGTCAACTTCAGTTTTAACTCATACTTTGAAACTCAAAATGTACTTTTTTTCTTATAAATGTTATAAATTGTGTTTATGTTCTTAGTTGTATGAGCTTTCTGCTCTTGATCATTTGATATAATTCTTCACACAATCAAAGCCATTTACAAAATTTTGCGAGCGGTACTAAATGCTCTATTAAAACTTTTTGGTATTCAATATTTAAATAGAAATGGGGAAACAGATAATATTTTTTTCAAGTATCAGTTAGCAAACTCAAGAAGCAGAATATTCTAATTACAATTACTGAGAAGTTCCACATCAGGAACTCATATTTCTCTTTATGAGGTTTAATGTAGCTTATCACTTTACCTCACAGGAGTTACAATATGGAAAGAACACATAAAAGACTTGGGATGATTGATCTATATCACCATGGGGCGTGTAAAATGTGCCAAGTCTCCCCTGATAAGCTCACCTCTGGGCTGTTATATTTGAGGGAGGCAAATGACATCTGACAACCACCGGCAGAAAAGGAAAAGGCAGATGAGGGCTGCATGAATTTTATATGCCCAGAATCAAACTCACTACTGAAAAAAAAAAAAAAATCTGTCTCATATTCAGCCATTTCTGTCAAAACCAGTTGAATGAATATAAGGTAGTCACATCTCAAAATTGAAATACACACAATCATCTATAATGGGGAGCACAGTGGGTGGGAAGATTAGCTGAGAGCCAACAAATTGATGCGGTAAAACTGCAGTTTGTCACAGAAGACAAATTTCTATTACAATTGTCATGTAAAAGAACTGAATGTCCCACTTTGGGAACTTGATTGGTATTTCTACATCTTTTCAGCACCTACGTTATTTCAAGTGCTATCTGGTGGTAGGGAACTATTAATCTTACTATTACCTAATCTCAAGACAATGAAAAATGATAAAAATGCATAACAACAAAAGACAAGGTAGCATATATTTCTGCTATTATAAGGATCTCTCAATAATATGGTCATCTTCTCGGTGAAAACTACACAAAACAATTCCCTATTTCAATAGGAAAATCCTGCAAGTGGCACTTTTTAGGGACCACTTTTTTTTTAGCCACTAGACCACTCCCAACAGTAATTGATGCCTGAAGGCTTTAATGCTATAGTTTGAATTAAGATTCAAAAGTGGGCTCAGTGCCTGTGGCTCAAGTGGTTAAGGCACCAGCCATATACACCTTGAGCAGGAGGGGTCAAATCCAGCCTGGGCCCGCCAAACAACAATGATGGCTGCAACAACAACAAAAAAAGATTCAAAAGGGAAATATGAGAAAGAAGCGTGTTACTTGATTTTAGGTGAAGTTTCAGAATGACAGTGGTTGACTTTACCAGAATTATGTCATAAAAAAAGAGATTCTATGGGCATTTCTTCAGGGCGACTTCAGGCAAGCGGACACCCTCCCCATCTGTACCATTGCTCTTACACCTACAGAGACCACGTGATGGAAAAGCTGCTGCTTCTGGGCCCACACCAAACAGACTTGCCTAAAGATTCAAGTTGTGAAAATCTATGATTTCACTCACCTTTCATTCTCACTTATAAAAGAGAACAGCTAGTGGCTTGTGATTTATCCTATCAGAAGCCCTCTTATCTGACTATATTCAAGATAGTTGGCCAGCTTATTAAATAAATACATTATGGTCAAGAATCTTCATAGTAGAGCTGAGAACATTGGATACCTTTTCTTCCGTTCTTGAGATACTTTACCAGGAAGAATATGTTCCAGCTCCATCCATGTAAACATGAAAGAGGTAAAGTCTCCATCTTTCTTTAAGGCTGCATAATATTCCATGGTGTACATACACCACAATTTATTAATCCATTTGTGGATCGATGGGCACTTGGGTTTTTTCCATGACTTAGCAATTATGAATTGGGCTGCAATAAACATTCTGGTACAAATATCTTTGTTATCATGTGATTTTTGGTCTTCTGGGTATATGCCTAGTAGAGGAATTATAGGACTGAATGGCAGATCTATTTTTAGATCTCTAAGTGTTCTTCAAACATCTTTCCAAAAGGAATGTATTAATTTGCATTCCCACCAGCAATATAGAAGTATTCCCTTTTCTCCACATCCACACCAACATCTCTAGTCTTGGGATTTTGTGATATGGGCTAATCTTACTAGAGTTAGATGATATCTCAAAGTAGTTTTGATTTGCATTTCTCTGATGATTAAAGATGATGAGCATTTTTTCATATGTCTGTAGGCTGTGTGCCTGTGTTCTTCAGAGAAGTTTCTCTTCAAGTCCCTTACGCAGCCTGTAATGGGATCACTTGTTCTTTTCTTGCTTATACATTTGAGTTATCTTTTCTTGCTTATACGTTTGAGTGGATTCTGGTTATTAAACCTTTGCTGGGAACATAACTTACAAATATCTTCTCCCATTCTGATGGCTGTTTGCTTGCTTTACTTACTATGTTCTTGGCTGTGCAGAAGCTTTTTAGTTTGATCAGGTCCCAGTAGTGTATTTTTGAAGCTACTTCAATTGCCCGGGGGGTCCTCTTCATAAAATGCTCGCCCAGCTTTTTTAAAAGACACATTATTTTAAAAACTGAATGCAATCATGTATTTAATGACGTATTTTCAAAGAAACTCCAAGTTTAACATCCAGCATGTATTAATGACTCAAAACATTAATATTCTTTATTTTCATGAGATGTATCTGTGTACATGCCCAGCCTCACCTAAGAGGTTAAGAGCTCTCTAAACAATTCTAGGAATTGTTTCCTGATGATGGCATAACAGAAAATAGAACAGTGAAAAGATAAGCAAGACACAGTCCTTCTTTTTAAGTAATTTGTAGTCTAGAAGGAGATTTAATTTCATACTTAATTATGATATAAAATATTCTGTGGTTAAGCATCATCTGAGGTTAAAAACAAAGTGCTGTGAGGGCTTGAAAATGTGTGTAGATATGTGCAAGTGCATTTAGTTAGTGTGTGAATGTGTGTGTTTCATTTTGTAGCATCCTGGAATATTCATTTTGCAATCTTTGAGCAGACACGTGTCTGGACGTAAAAGCATCAATGCTGTATCTTTTCTAAGGTCTGCACTGATACTTCCCACAAACTACATGGGAATTGATCTGTCTCTGCTGGCTCTGAAAACCATGAATTTAGCAAAGAACATAATTTGATTTTCTGATGAGTCACAGGGAATAAAAATTAGTATGCATCTTTTTCTGGTTTCTTTCCAGTGGGGCTTAGAAGAAGTTATGCGATTAATGCTTTATGGGGATTCTCTATGGATTAATCTTTCTCATAGAGACAGTACAACTGTGATTAACTCTTCATCCTCAAATAGATTATAAAAGTTGAAAGTTTTAACTTTTAAGCCTTTTCATTAATTTTAATTAAAATTTGATAAAGTACCTGTAATAATACACTTTTGACATTCTCTATAAACATATTGGTCCCTTTTGTTTTAGTTGAATCAATGTTTTAATTCTTTTTTTTTTTTTTTTTCATTTTCCCAATTACCATGTGTGGTTCTTTTTTATATGTATCATTATTAGTTTTGATACTCTTTTAGAATATTAGCTTTCCAGAGAAGTTAATTGGTTGCAGATTTAAACAAATATTAAAATATTCGTTGACATCCACCATTGAAATAAACAAATCATTTATGGCAACTAAGATATTTTACATATATGATCTCAATGAATTCCTATGAATCTTTGAAGGAGGCATCAATATTCCCATTTTAAAGATTAAACGGAGGCCCAGAGAGATTAAATTATTTATTAAAGTCTATTAGTAAGTGAACAGGTTCATTGTGGCTAATTCCAAAGCCCGTTCTTTGTGACATTCTACTCAGCTCTAGTTCCTAAGTTACCACTTTATATCTACTCATGGAATCACACAGTTTTAGGAAATTTGAAGCACTTTTTTCCTGAAGAATTTTCTTTGAATATACATTCTCACAAACTTAGAAGCAGTGGCCTAAAGATTAACTTTTTCCTATCATTTTTAAAGCTCAAACTTCAATGTAATGTTGTTCCCAAAATAAGTGGAACAGATATGGCTTTGATCATTAAATATGTTTCTTTGAAGATAGAGAGTAAGAGGAGGAATGCCTCCTTCAGGCAAAAAACCTTCTCCCACAGTTTTGAATATAGCTGGGCAGATTGGGTCCAACATGCTATAGGCTTAAAACGCTCATATCTGAACTTCAAATACTACCCCACGAAAATCTCTCATGCCTTCAGTCAGACAGTCGGAGTCATTCAGGCAGTGATTGTGTGAAAGAAGCAGTCTTTGCCCTCAGGGAGCTCTTAATCTCGTAGGTGAGGCTGGGCATGTACACAGATAGTTGTAAGAGAGGATGTAAAAGACTACTCAAGGGGCAAAATGAGAGTGATGTGAAATATGAGAAGCAGAAGAAAGTATAACAAAGAGTGTCCTCCAATTTCTTTTGACTGTAAATGCCATAAGTGCTGGGACCATGTCTGCTTATTTGCTATTAAGTCCTCAGTGTACCACACAGTGTCTGGATATATGACACGTAATATGTCAATTAGTTAAATGGACAGGCAAACTATTATGCATGCCTATAATGTCTAGGAAAGGAAGGTGGTACAGTCTCTTAGGTTCATGCACACAGAGTCTAGAATTAGCTACAAACGTACCCTTTCTTCCCTTAACAAGTCCCTGGTAGTTGTATAGAGTCCGCAAGCATCCATGATTGTTCTCTTCACACTGTGAGATCAAGAGATCTTCTTCCCTAAGATCCCCTCAATATTTTCTGCCCTCTCTCCACTACCCCCTTCTGTAATGGAGGGACAAAGACATGAGACACTCCCTAAGTATCTCCCTAAGGAAGCTTGACATCTTTCAAATTCATTATAATGCAACATCCTAAAGTGTAAATAAAACATTTGCTTGTTTATTACTGACTGCCTTTCAAACCATAACCCAGATAAGCTATTATAGGACAAAGTCTTTGTTATTATTTCTTTTGTGTTAGAAATATCTTCTCCTGGGATGGGAATAAAAAGGTCTTTGGAGTGTCTGTGGCGTGGGAGTGGGGGTGGGGCAGTGTGACCCTTCCTGATGTGCTAGAATAAATAATCCCTTGGGAGAGTGGAAAGGAAAGGGTTCTTGGTGCGGAGAATGCATATGTAGAGAAAGGGATGTGTAGCACATGGGGCTTGTTTGGGGAAGGGTAGAATCATTATATTGGAGGCTGGTAGTACACTCAAGTTGCCAGCAAGAAGAACATCTCTTTCCATCTCCACAGCTTCTATGCTTTGCTGTCCATCCACAAATCCTCTCCATCCAGCTCTGAGTTGCTTGTGGGGTAGCAGACCATTCTGAAAGGAGCTGGGGGCTTTCACTTCCTGAAAGCTTTCTTACCAGCCAGAGGAGTTACCTCAACCCAAGCTCTAGTAGACAGAAATGCAAGAAAGATTGTTTTGAAAAACCCTGAAGTCAACCTTCAATCACTACAAGACAGAAGAAGCTGACAGTGAAGGGCCCCATCTTCCTCCTTTGCTGAGAAAAAAATCAAAAGGGTCATTTACAGGATGTCTCAGAGTGTCACTTGAGTTAGAACCCCAGAGCATGATCATAAGCATAGCTTTTATTTTCCTTGTATTTTCTGCAGCTAAGTTTTTCCTCAGAGTTTGCTTTGAGAGTAACCTAAACTAAGACACCATCTTAAAACTTATTATTTACCAAATCGTACTTCTCTGAAAAATAAATAAGGGACGTGTACATATATATATGGATATATTATCAACATATACATATGTATGGATATGTATCCATATATATGTTTTGTTTGTGTGTGTATATATATATATATTTAAATTAGACTTTTTTCTGTTCTTTTTTTCCCTTTCAATCTCTGGACACTTACCATTTTGATCTTCTTGCTTCGTTAAATGTTTAGTTTTCATTTTGCTGATTTCTTATCAGCTTATAAAAACTCAAGCCACTTTTAAGCAAGAAGAAAGCAAAAGAAAACACACACACACACGCACACACAGATGCACACAGACACACACACATGTGCACACACGCAGAATCCCCCCAACCCCCCTTGATCGTGACTGTACCAAAGGCTTCACTTCTGTCCTATCTCCTTCCAAGTAGTGTCTTGAAGGAACAGCCTAGATTATCTCTCTCATCTCTTTTGACACCAATTTACTTCTCAATTTACAATAATCTTACAGTACCTTCACCAGATGGAACATGTTTTTTGAAGTTACTAATAATTGCAAAACTGAAAAATTCCATCAATTCCTCTCAGACTTCATCTCATATAATTTGCTAGTGTTATGGTATTGTTGAACATCCCTTTTCCTAATGTGATACCCATTAATCTTTCTTAGTGTTTTCCTTCTTCTCGTCTCTTCCAATAATTTCTACATTAGTGATCTCAATCCCTCCAAAGTCTTTATCCTAATATTAATGATGTACAATGTCTTTCACACTTGAAAATTAGGTTACTTTGATGAATTGGCCTGAAATGGAATTTTTTATTTCCTTTTGAAACCAAGCCTCATTCATCCCTGAGTTTTTCTTATAGTAGTCAGTAGCATTATTATTGACTTTGTTCATTAAACCTTTTGTAATCTCCCTTCTACATCCATCCTGTTCAATCACCATAGCCAAACGGTCATCCATTTTCATCATTCTACTTATGCAATATTGCTTGAGTCCTTCTGTTCTCACATCTCTGCTCTCCATTTCTTCTACCAATTCTCTACCCCAGGCTCCCAATAGATTTTCTTGATTTCAATCTCTCCCCTCTCCAGTCACTTTCCATAGAATGCTAGAGAGTACCAATGCTAGGACAGCTAAGACATGAGAATGATCAGCGGTAGTTAATTTACTACATCTATGACTTTTCACATTTCAATTCCTGGCTTTACCAGTATTTTTCTCTCTTCCTCTGAGTTTTGAATCACAGACTCTGTATTTAAAATCACCTACATCTCTTATTTCCAACTATAACCAAATGGTTTTGAGCTTTAAAATGTGCCTGAGGCCTAGTGCAACTTCCTGAGCCTGACTAGAAGTAGATCCATCGAGCTACTTCTGTGTAGCAATGACTCATAAAGGCCTGGCCTGAAACTGCCTCTACCTAGATACAGCCAATGTGGTACCATGCCACTGGCACGACCCTGTCATACACTTCTTCCCCTGCCTTCTTTCCCCGCCCCTTCTCCACAATAAAAATAAATAAATAAATAAATAATGAATGAATAAATAAATAAATAAATAATCAATAAAAATTTAAAAAATTACATAAAAAAATAAAAAATAATAATTGGTGCCACCTTATTAACTAGCAGCAGGCTTCTTGAATGACTTTATTTCATATTTAGTTAATTTCTTCCCCAAATGCATATCAGGTATTCTCAATAGGCTGTACTCCCAGCAATCAATAAAGATACACACATAAAAACTCAGAAACAATTTGCATTTTCCTGATATTCAGTGATGAGCCTCTCTCGATGTGTTTGTTGGCCATATTTGTAACTTCTTGTGAAAAAGGTCTGAGTTCTTTTCCCAATTTTAATGTGATTACTTGTTATTTTTATTCCTGATTATTTCATCTCCTTGCAATTCTGAACATTGGTCTTTTGTTCAGTCATTGCATCTAGAATGA
>CAUYPK010081338.1:0-13900 GCA_963574355.1 Loris lydekkerianus
TACCGTGAGCTGTGTGATGCCCCGGCACTCAACCAAGGGCGATTAATTAAAAATCTGTCACTACAAAAAAAAAAAAAAAAAAAAAAAAAGACGTCTTTGAACATGTTTCATTCATGTAAGCTCCATGAAGTTAGAGACTGTGCTTCATTAACTCTTGTGTTTCCTGACCTGCCCAATCTTACCATACACAAAATAGAGATTTAATAAATATTTACTTGTAATGGATCAACAAAGGACTGAAGGAATATGCCCTTTCTGTATATCCAAAATGTCATACTTTGCAAGTAACCTAGTTCCTCAAGATCAAAACCTTTTTTGTTTTTGTTTGTGGTTTTTTTGTACCATCACCTACCAGGGGTCCTAAAACTTTTTAAACTGGGGGCCAGTTCACTGTCCCTCAGACTGTTGGAGGGCCAGACTGCAGTTTAAAAAAAAAAACTATGAACAAATTCCTATGCACACTGCACATATCTTATTTTGAAGTAAAAAACAAAACAGGGAACCAATACAATTCACACTGCCTCATGTGGCCCGTGGGCCGTAGTTTGAGGACCCCTGAAACACTATAAATAGACTACCCTCCTATAGGGAAGATGATCTGACAGCGTAGAACAAGTGTCGGGGCAGACATCAATTTACTTGTGCTCAGTAGCAGCAGAACTTTCATTATGGTGTACTCTTCAAAGGTAAGCTGCAGTCGGACGAACTGAAGGCTAATTTGGTGCATCCCCTGGCACAGTTCATACATGGCAGACTGATGCATCTTCTCTCTGCAAAGGAAAAGAGGACAAAGTCTGAGAATGCGAGATTCACCATCAGACCCAGACTGGCAGCCCAAGGCAGCTTAGTAAGTGATCTGAGTCAGAATTTTCCTTTTGGCTTCAACATGGAACATGTATTTTAAAGATAAGTTAGATGCCTTTCATAGTGATTGGTAAACTGCTTCTAGACACTGCTGGGTCATTTACTAGGACCCTGTAAAGAATGTGTCAGAAGTGCTGAAATCAATCTTTTCAAAACGTGCCATGATTTCATTTTATGTCAAGGGTAATGTGGTGTGTGTTGCAGTGAGTTCATCTATGAAGCAGAGGGGCTGCAGTGACTGGGGGCAAAGCCCATAGACTGTATTCCTTTGTGCCCACAGATACTAAGCACTTACTATTTGGAAAGACTGGGCTAGATGCTGGGATCTGAGAACAGTGGTGGCCTATTTCTGCATGGGCTTTCCATACAGAGGTCCTGGAACATGTCTGTCAACTATCTGCAACAATGCAATCTCTCTGAGAGAGAGACTGAGACATGGGAGTTGGGAGTTCAGCACAATATATACAAACATTTCCACACAAACCCAACCAATCCTCTGCCCCTATCATCTAAATGTTTCCATAAAAATTCAGGGTTATATAACAACAGAAGTCCTTATTTTCTCTTTCCTTGAGAAGAAAGGCATCACTTTGTTTTTTTAGATGTTTTCCCTCAAAGTAACGAGCCTTTTGAGGGGCCCTGGGTAAGACTGTACAAAGTGAAAAGTAGACTATTAGTGAAAAATGGTAAAGGACTTGACAAAGGCCAAAGAAATAAACATAGAGTGGTGATGGCTAATTCATTTCTGAGGATGATGCAGGAAAGAAACCTTATGACACTTCTTCCAGGGCTCCTTGCAACAAGCAGAAATCTTCTGTATCTCAACTCCAAACGCCAGTTCTGGAGAACACGGGGTGAAACATGGAGCGCTTTTCTCTGCATTGCTATTATTCCCATGTCTTTTTCTCTCTCACAATAAGCTAGAAGCCATTTTTAATTAAGGAAATATTTTAAACACACACACACACACACACACACACACTAATCACAGAAGCACATTGGTCTACCATCCAGAATTAACAACACCAGCAAATGCTAACATTTCTGCCATGTGTGCATGGCATAGCAGAGTGAAGGCCCACTCTGTCTTCACCGTGGTCCCATCCATCTCGTCTTCATTTAAGAAAGGAGCCACTCCTTTGGGGAGATGATCATTTCCTCTCAGATGCCTTTCTTTCTTTCTTTCTTTCTTTCTTTATTATTATTATTATTTTTTTTTTTGAGACAGTGAGGCTTCAGATGTGTGTATTTTACCACACATGTACGTCTCTATAAAAACAGTATACAGTATTGCTTTGTTTCATGTAAATTTGAAATTAGATATGCGTATCGTTCTGTAACTTATTTTTATTCAATATGTAAATCTGAGCTGTATCTATTTCAATGCAGGTAACTCTAAGTTAATTTGTCTGAACTGCTTCAAGCTTCATTTATTTGAATAGATCACAATTGACTTACTTGTTCCACTACTGATGGACACGGGGCTGTTTCCTCCGTATTGCTATTACAAATGATACCCAAGGAACATCCTCCAGCTTTTCTATAGGATGCGGGATGGAAACAGACCCCATAAGCCACAGATCCGTGCACGTCCTCTGCTGTCACGCCCATCAGCAGGGCTCGAGAGTGCCCTTACTCCACATCTAATGTGGATGCTCCTCATTATCCAATTTAAAATTTCTTCCATTTGATGGGGGTTGAAAGAGTAGCCCATTGCTGCTTTTATTTCTATCATCACCAGTAGATTCGACAATTTTTGAATGTTGACCATTTGGCTTTCTTCTTTGGTGATTTTTCCTTCTATCACTAAGTAATATCGTTTTTAATTCCCTTTTTTTTTTTTGCCTACAAATTTTGTTTGATCTTAATATTGTTTTTTGTCCTTTCTCTTTCTTTTTCTTCCTCTTTAAAAAATTTTTCTGGCATCGGGAGGCGCCTGTGGCTCAAAGGGGTAAGGACGCCAGTCCCATATGCCGGAAGTGGTGGGTTCAAACCCAGCCCCTGCCAAAAAAATGCCAAAAAAAAAAAATTTTTTTTTTTTTCTGGCATCACTCCCTCTACATTTCCCTTAATCCCTAAGTTTCGAACTTCCCACATGATTTTATTTCACACATGTAAATTATCAACAGCAAAAAGCTGGATTAAAAAAAAAATCCAAGAGTCTCTGTATTTTAATTGCTTGGTTTAATCTGTTTTCATTTATCATGATTATTTATATTTGGATCTTCCTTACCATTTTAACTCTCTTTTCTTCTTCTTTCCCTTCTTTCTACTTTCTCTCTTTTTATTGGATTGATGTAGCCTTTTAATCCCTTCCCTCTAACTGGATTTAGAAAGTATACATTCTATTTTTCCACTTTAAATAATTATGTTTTAAAATAGTTATTCTTAAGTCATGGACTTAAAGATCTGAAGTTAATCAAAAGCTTTCCCATGATAGACAAAAATTATTCAGAACACTTTTATCTTTAGCCTACTGATTCCGATTTTCCATGTTCTTTAGTATTTATACTTTAACTCAGATTTATTTATTTATTGTTTTTTTTTTAGTTACTTTATTTTTTTTATTATTATTGTTAAATCATAGCTGTGTACATTAATGCGATCATGGGGCACCATACACTGGTTTTATAGACCGTTTGACACATTTTCATCACACTGGTTAACATGGCCTTCCTGGCACACTTTAACTCACTTTTAAAATAGTCTTTCTAACACACACACTCCACATCAGTTTAGACTTACTAATGTGTTTCTCTGACTACCATTAGTTCTTGCACTTTACTCCTCCAAGTTCAACTTTTTACTTATTTAAGAACATTTTTTAATAATTCTTTCAGCAGTGGTCTCATTTTGTCTGATAATGTGTTTCTTTCACTTTTATTCTTGGACGAAGTTTAAAAGGCATAGATTTGTAGCTTGACAAGTAATTTCCTCTGGCACTTTGAAGATAGTATTCCACTACACCTGTGCCGTAAGGGTTATTTTTGGAAGTTTCCTGTTACTCTAATTGCCAATCCCTCATAGGTAACATACATTTTCTTTCTGGTAGCTTTAAACACTTTTCTCTATTTGATGCCTGCAGTTTCATTAGGAGGCACCTAGGTACAGACGGGTTTTTATTTCTCCTGTTCAGGACTCCATGGAGTGGAATACTTATTCAATTGGAAGAGGGAAGTATTCCTTCAATTCTGGTTTTAGCCATTGTTTCTTCAAGTATTCATTCTTGCCATTTCCACTGTTGAAATCCTATTGGCAATATGTTGGACTTCTTTTTTTGCCTTCCACATTAACCTTCCTTTCATATTTTCTTTTTATATGTCTGTACTGCATTGTAGGTGATTATCTCAGATCTATTTCCAATTAAGTACTTCCCCCCCCACCTTGGAAATGTTGAATATACTGTTTAATATAGTGTTTTAATTTTAATGGTGATATGTTTCAAGTTGAGAAGCATAGAAATACTCTGTTCTTTCTCAAACATTTCTGTTATTTTGCACAGATATTTCTTCCTTTATGGTTATTATATCACTGTACATCTCTAGATAGTTCAAACATGTTTATTTTATAGTTTCAGTTTTTTATTCACTTTTGGGAGTTGCTAATATGCTTGTCTAATGTGTACAGTTTTGGGGTTTACTGTCTTCTGTGTGAGTCCCCTGGGTACTGGCTTATGGAAAGGACAGTCTCAGCATTTATCATTGTCACGGGTATAAGCATTTCACTTGTTGTGGAGAAGTTTCTATGCTCCTTTTGTAGCTGAAATGCTTTTTGCAAGACTTGGATAGTTTAAATTCAGGTTCCACATTCGATGTGGCTGTTTCTTTCTTCTTTCATGCTGGCTGGTTGGTTTGTATTGCCCTTGTTGGTGGACAGTGAATGTGTTGTCGGGGCCGTGGCTTCATGCAGGTGCTCTATCTCGAGCCCCAGCTGTCTAGAGTCTACCTGCTAACCACCTTTTCCCATTTGTGTTCTAATGCCCACCCCTAAAGCATGTATCTACTTTCTGCATCCAGTAGGCCGATGATAGCATTACCTCTGGGTTAAACCACCCTGTCTATGAATTCTGTTTTTGCACTTAAAAAGAAATCTTTGGAGTTTGGCTATGTATTTAAGACTGTTTTAAATGCAGAATTTCTGTGTACTTAGAGCACAGTGCAGTTCTACCATTGTGATTGCTAACTACAAGCTTCTTAAAGGCAAGATCCGTGCCTAACTAACCTTTTTGAATGTCAAAAACAGAGAGGCGAGTGCTACATGTCAGTCTTTGCTCAGTAAATATTTCATGAATCCATGAGAAAGGCAAGGAAAGGAAAAAAGGATAGAGCAAGTAAAAACAACAGAATGAACCGGAGGCGTACAGATTTGCATACGATGAGGATGATAAAGGAATACGCGTAATTTACAAAAATCATGTAAGGTTATCAAGTGGCCAAAAAATCAGATATGGCAATTTGTCAAGTTTAAAAAGTTCCCAGAAAAAGAGAGAGATTCGGATTATAACTTGGGGTACAGAGGATGTCTGAGGAATAGAACACAACCCACACTCAACACTGCAGTTTTACAAGTGCTCTCAGATACGTTTAATTCCTGAAGCTGGCACCCGGGGCTTTGCCACAGCAAGGCCTAGAGGTGCAAGGCCCCTCAGCCCTCACAGCTGGTAGTCATGTAACTTCTGTGACTCAGACTTAGCACATGCGAAACTGAAATAGTGACAATAATTCTAATCTCACAAGAATGCAGGAACCATTTACATGAAAGTTCTTAAATTTATAAAGTTCTGTACAAATGTTAGCTTTTGGGGGATACAATGGAGAGAGAACAAAATACTTCTTGAGAGACCAACGATCACTTTGGTTGAAACAAACCAAGAAAGAATCAAACTTTTAAAATAAAATTTCGGGAAAATAATATTATGTTATTATTATTATTTCTTTATATGTAGAATTATAACTCTAGGGGGAAAAATACAGAGATAATGCTGATTTTTAGCAGGTGAAAGTGACTTGTCTAGAGAACATGAGAACTGAACACCTCTAATGTCAAAGTATTTCTGTTACGGGATGTGTTATCAGAACATCCACACAAATTCAAGGTTAAAGGGAGACCTCACATTCTACTTGAACACACATTAGAACATTAGTGTGTAACGACGCACCTGAGGAAAACATTTCTTGCCACTTCAATATGAAGAGCATCTAATCTTTTAACTCTTCCAGGACAGACTATGTAAATAGCCTGTCCAGTCTTCACGGCTATCACTCGTGGATTACCTACCATACGCCAGAGCTAAATTTCTTCTTGCTAATTCTCACAATGCCCTGTGAGGAATTATCTCCATGTTACATTGAAACCCAGGCCTTTTCCGTTTTCTGTGCTGCTGGGGCCCAAGTAATAGTTTTCAGCACTTTCTCCCCCAGAGTCATACAACTATAAAAAGATATTTGGCATCTCCTATGTCTTGTTTTTATAGTCACTCATTTATTTATCCTTTGTCCCCCACTACATGGTAAGATTTTGTATTTTCAAATTCCATTGCTGTTTCTACTGCATGAAATTGAGTTCTCTAAATGAAGGGTACTAAGTACTCAATACAGCTTGAAATTTCGAGAAAATTGGCCATCTTGAAAACACATTTTACATGGCGTCATTTTTTGCACAATTAGGTTAACTGTATAGAAATGTACATCTAAAAAAGTTGAAACAAGGACACTCTTTGGGGCATGACATTGGTATTAATTTTGTAATATTATTTCAGGCTTTTATTCATTTCATAATTTCACCTGCTTTTGAATAGAATAATGTAAAAATATCCTGACTACTTTGGGAAAGAGAAGTTTGTATAATGCTTTCTATAAAATAAAAGTAAATACATGACTAAAAGTTGCCCTGGATCAGTGGACTAATGAAAGAAGGTCAGAGATCACTGAGGGAGCAAACCGCCCTGTATTAGAGTGAATGTTAGACCTCAATAAATGACAGGTGCTAGCCTTTACCTCTGAACCATGGGCACTAATGTTTCTGCGTATGTCAACCACTTATAAACACCTTCTCATTTGTAAGAACAGCTAAACTCCACTGCTGGATAAATACATACAACAGCCAAAGTGGGCCTAGAGATCCAGTTCCAATTCTAAGGAACTTGGGGGTAAAATCTATGAAAACAACAGTTCCAAAATATTTTCAAAGAAGCATTCCAGTTGTTTCATAAACTTGCAGTTTTGTCCAACGAGGAGAACAATTTCATTTGTAGCTATAACTTCATCTGGTCTTCTCTTAGAACATCTCTTCTACTAAACTAAAATCATATGATCATTTGGAAATAGGTTTAAATATTAAATTAAAATCACCTAACTTTTCTAAAGCTGCTTCACTTGAAGCAATAGTGAATAATCAGGAGTTAGAAAATACGTTTTTCCCTTGCTGTTGAGAAACTTTGGGATTAGAAATGAGACTTAATTCATAAATAATAGTGAGAATTAGAAAAAAGCCCCATTAAAATCAGAGTGGGTAGGGCATATACAACTTAAATTATTTGGTTGCTGGTTGCCTGCTTTTAACTTAGTACCTAAACATTCTGAACAACTTTTTTTTTTAACCTATAGGACCTATGCTATTTTGCCACCTTTACATGTCAACAGGGCTGCCCTATTTCACATTATGTGAAGACTAGTCCAGTGAACGTATTGGCTAGTGGTTGTCAGAGGGAACACTCCTATTTTGGAATTTAGGTAGTGGTTTACGGTTCAAGAAGCTTAGTCGTTCAGTTACCTGGAGGTCCTTCTGGAAGCAGCTGATTTGGGAAAATACTGCTCCAACCTAAATGCAATCCTAGAATCATATACATGTTCTATAGTCTGCCAGAAGTCAATATTTAATAAGCCCACATTACAAAGCATTTCAGACTACAGGCATCAGAACTTGAAAGCTCTAAGCATCAGTCTGAACAACTATGTGGTTACCTCATGGGTGGCTGTCAACCACAGGGAGAACATGAGCAACGCTCTTTCTTCCAGCATCTAAATGTGTGGAATGGTTTGATCTTCCCATCTGCCCGGTCTAGGTTCTCATCAGAAACCTCCTTTCTAAACTCTCTTGCATTGATATTTTTCAAGGGCTAGTTTAAAGGGTATGCTTATCACCCATTTCTTAAGCCTCTCATTTCCTGAGGCCATGGCACTGACATTCAGCCCGATCATTGGAAAATCACACAGGCAGGCCTCTGAGGCAGTGGATTTTATGAAGATATCACTTAACATCATGTCTCCACTGAACTCTTCCAAGTAACAGCCCTTTGTGGAAGAAGGCTGCATCCCTGCAAGACAGCAGCTGAGGATGAATCTATTACTCATTCTGTGTAGGCAGATGGTACATTGTCTTTGAACTTTGGACATGGAAAAAGCTACTCTTTTAATGCTAACTTCTACTAAGGAATATGCAAGAATTAAAAGCAGGATCTTGAAGAGATAGTTGTACACACATGTTCATGGCACTGTTATTCATAATAGCCAACTCAAGTGTCCCTTGACAGATAAACAGATAAACAGATCAAATGTGCTAGACACAAACAACGGAATATTATTCAGCCTTAAAAGGAAAGGCAATTCCCCAACATGCTACAGCATGGATGAACCTTCATGATATTATGCTACGTGAAATATGCCAGTCACAAAAACAGAAATGCTCCATGATTCCACTTGTTGTGGGATCTGGAGCAGTCAAATTCATAGAAAAAGGAAGTTGAATGGTGGTTACCAGGGGCTGGGGAAGAATGGGAATGCGAAATTGTTTAGTGAGTAAAGAGTTGCAGTTTTACAAGATAAAACAATTCTGGAGACTGGTTAAATAACAATGTGATAACTCTACTACTGAAAGGTACTCTTAAAAAGAATTAAGATGGTAAATTTTATGTTATATGTATTTTATAACAAAGAACGTATTGAAAATTTTTTAAAAAACAGAGAATCTCTGTAACCCACCATCTTACCTGCTTACCTCCGTACCTTGCAAGCAATTAAGAAACTAAGGTTTGTGTTTAATTATGTAACTTGGGTTAGAGTTTAGGTATTTCATTCTTTCCTCTTTTATAATATATAAAATATCTCTCTTCTCTATTTTCACAACTTGACTTTTTGTATCCTGATAGATTTTCTGTCTTACTGGCAGTACTAAATGCTTTTTGTCATTGCAGGCAGTACTAAATGCTTTTTGAAAACAGGCTCAATAGAAATTCTTTAATATACCATGATTTCAAAAGCCACTTGGAAACAGTTCCACAAAGACCTGCCTGTTGTAGTTTTGGTCCCCTAAAAAGGAAAGGAAAATAGAACTACCTTTATCAGTCCTTTTTCTTTCCATGAATTCACACTTAACAAGCATAATCCTTTCATGTTGGCTGGTTTTATAAATGCCAAGGCATAAGAGGTTCCTAACTCTTCCACCAGTGAGGATCTCTGAATAGTACAATGAGCTTTTCTTAAGATCTTTTAGTAACACTGCCCTAAACTGTACCCTGTCCACAAAGCACCTTCCTGGTATGTGAGACATCACTTTATTTAAGAAGGAACTACAAAAAGAAACCTGTGAAGTATTTCACTTAGCCCTTGGATTAAACAGTAGGCAACTCTCACCATTCTATCTGCGTCTTCCTCTGGATAGGAGTGTACATATCTTTCTACGACTGGTTCTGGAGGAGGCATAAGTCCACAATTACACGAGGGGTAAATAAACATCTAGCAGTATATATGAAATCCAACAGGTTTCACAGACTTTGAGCTGTCCTTTTCTTTGGAGATTATAAACAAAATAAATTGCCGCTCGGTCAGGGCTGAACTTCCTCAAGTCTCTGGAATCTCAACAACAGGCCTCTCAATAAATATTTTTTGCTAGCATGTTAGTTATGGCTGTCAATAAACTGCCTCTAGTGTTTTCTGCTGGTTTCTGTTCGGCCCTTGTGAAACAGTTACTTTGGGTTAAAGTTTCAGCTGTGGAGAAATACCAGCACTTAAGTCTCCCCACCCACCTCAGGCAATAATTGGAAAAGGAGAATCAAACCTTCCTACAGCTACACAGCTGGGGGGAAATCACCTGAACAGTCCTCAGGCGATTGGCTCAGTTCAAAAGGTCCAAATCAATTGTCTCAGTCAGCACCTGTCTCGGGTTGGCGAGTCTAAGAGGTCTCTGGGAACTGGATTACAAATGTATTCACCCCTACTATGAAACTAATTTAGGGCTTTCACATGAATGCTGTAAGCCGTTTGCAACCTAGGAATGGGGGGAAGGGGGAAAGGGAGGGGAGGGAGGAGGGAGGGGGGTGGAAGGAGGGGGATTGGTGAGAATACACTTGTGGTGCATCTTACAATGGTATATGTGAAACTTAGTAAATGTAGAATGTAAATGTCTCAACACAATAACTGTGAAATTGCCAGGAAGGCTATGGTAACCAGTGTGATGTAAACGTGTCAACCGGTCTGTGAAACTAGTGTATGATGCCCCATGATCATACCAATGTACATAGCTATGATTTAATAAAAAATAAATAAATAAATAAACTGCCTCTAGGAGAGTGTGTGTTAAACTGTGAGCACGTAGGCAGCAATAGTGCCAGTATCACGAGAGAGAGTAAAATACCTCGGGTAGGGTGGTGCACCACATAATCGCAGCAGATCTGAACGACCAGCCCACCTGACGCTGCAAACCACATCATTATGTTGGACTAAATCTAACACCTTGTTACGTGGTCAGTGTGACAGATGGTCCGTGTCTCAGGCTTGTTATTTCCCTAAAAAACAGCATGCAGAAATAATTTTCTTCCCTTTGAAACCTTAATTAGAATAAAATGACCTCAATTTGAACGTTCAAATTATTCCTACTTACTGTTTAATTTTTTTTCAGTCTTACTAGATTTTTCCTTAACTGACAAACAAGACATATCTGTAGGAAGACCATTTTGCTAGTTGTAGCTCTGGTGTCTGTTCATTTTTATGGTATTGACACAGTTTATTTACAACCAGGGCACAACTTAGTGGTTAGGTTTGGGAAGTACTTGAGAACGCTGTCATGGTTTGCTCCACGGGACTATTGTGTCAGAGAGACTGGTGTCCAGTTGGTCTCTATGACATTCATCTGTTCTCTGTGAATTTCCCATGGTCAATTCTAGTGATAGTTTAAAGCTAATTCAGGGTTTTGTTTGTCACCTTAATGAATGTTCTAAAAAAGATATGTTTTCATAGAACTGCCCTTGGACTCCAGCATCACAATTTCTACTAAATTTTTTTTTTTTTTTTTAGACAGAGTGTCACTCTGTTGCAATACGTAGAGTGCCATGGTGTCATCATAGCCAATAAAGACCTCAAACTTCTGGGCTCAAGCAGTCCTCTTGTCTCAGTCTCCTGAGTAGCTGGGACTATATGGGTACACCACCACACGTGGCTAGTTTTTATTTTTATTTATTTATTTTTAATTTTTACTAGAGATAGGGTTTTGCTTTGGCTCAGGCTGGTCTCAGACTCCTGAGCTCAAGCAATCCACCCGCCTCAGCCTCCCACAGTGTGCTAAGATGTGAGCCACAGCACCCGGCCAATTTCATGAACTTTAATGGATATTACACAGATCAGAGTCACCCATGATAATCCAAAAATCTAGAAGGGGCCTGGCTATGAACCATAATTTATCACTGACAGTCCTAGAAGTCTGGAAAAAAATTCTTTTTACCATAAATCTTACACATAGTATTTTTAAAAACATTCCTTTGTACTGAAGATATATAACAGTTAACAGTTTCTTTGGGGCATAGGATGCATGACTTTTGGTAGAGGAAAGAAAACATGCAGCTATAACCCACTGTGCAAATTCAGGTATTAGAAAAAGTTAAATTTGGGGTCTCTGTGATAAATCACATTACAAAAATGTTTTGGCTTGACCAAAGGTTTAATCTCAGTATTTCTCAAATTATGAATTTCCCCAGGCAGGCCAGTAACAATATAATCCACTTTAGAAAAGTGATTTCTAAGCAACTTTTCAGGACTCTGCTTATTGCAGCATGAGAGACACTCCTGTCCCTGAGATATGTGACTAGACATTCCACACCCCATACCGTAAAGCAAGGGACAAACGCAGCCAACTGCAGAAGATTAATAAAGAATAACTCTGTTACCCATACTGTCACAGGGGGTCTTTCATACAGACGATACGTCAATACTACTGCCATCTATTCCTGCTAGAAGGTCCTACTGCCAGAGGCCCATCGGGTAGGAATTCACCTGTCATTTTTAGATTTAGGGTGGTGTGGCAGGGGGGAGACTAGGGAGGGAAGGGTACAGTAGGGCAATAGGGAAGACAGAACAGTGAGGAACAGAAACAGCAGGGAAGACACAGCCTTTCGGTCTGGAAGTGCGAGCCCCAGCCTGCAGCCCTCTGTGCCGTGTGGCCTGATGGCTTCCTCTCTGGGCGGCAGAGACCCAGGCTCTTGCCATGCTCCCCATGGCTGGATTGTACCACCCTCTTCACCAGGCACATCCAAATTCCAACCATCCTTTAGTGGCTAACACAGTCTTTCAAGCTAGACAGTCCTGCCAGCAGCTTTCCCTGGTCACTACAGTCCAGAGGAGTCATTCTCTCTTTAAACTCCTGGAATACCCATCTGTAAAACGTTATTTGTCAGCTATCACTAGCCTTCATCTTGTTAGGCCACTAGGCATGTATCTATGTCTTATTTGTTTAATAACTCACCAACCACACTATAGAATTCAGAGGATGAGCTGGCCACAGTGGCTCACCCTGTAATCCCAGCCCTCTGGGAATCCAACACAGGGGGATTGCATGAGCTTAAGGGTTTGAGACCACCCTGAGCAAGACCCTGTCTCTGCTAAAAGACTAGCTGGGCGTTGAGTCAGGCACCTGTAGTCCCTGCTTCTCAGGAGGCTGAGGCAAGAGGATTGCTGGAGCTCAAGAGTTTGAGGTTGCTATGAGCTATGATGATGCCATGACACTCTACCCAGGGCAACAGAAGGAGATTGGGTCTTAAAAAAAAAAAAATTCAGAGGCTAGAAATTGTATCTTTCACTACTTTGGATTCCTCACAACCACCATGGTGCTTTGCATATCATAGACGCTTTCGATATTTATTACTGACTGGTGAAATGCTAGCTACTGTTTGTAATCTTTTAGCTGAACAGTAAAAGTAAAGAGATTTTAATCTCACTTTAGGGGAAATGATTAGGATATTCATTTATAATATTGTTCTCGTTCCCCCCCCCCTCCTTTTATCCACTGAGTTCTCTCATTGGTAAAGCAGAACTATCTGATCATAATCCATGGGAGGATGGGATGGAACTTAGAGACCATTCCACCTTCACTATTCTGCAGATGGGGGAAGACAAGTTGAATAATAAAAACAGCATGAGCTAAGAGGAAATCCTGAGCTCAAACCCAAGGCCCACCTCTCAATGGCTGTGTGATCTTGGATAATTAATGGACCCCTCTGGCTGAATAGTGACAATAACAGCTTCCTTTAAACATGACTATCTTACAAGGGGTACATGTGAAACTCACTAAATGTAGAATATAAATGTCTTAACACAATAACTAAGAAAATGCCAGGAAGGCTATGTTAACCAGTGTGATGAATATAATTTCAAATGGTCTATAATATGGTGCCCCATGATTACTTTAATGTACATACCTATGATTTAATAAAACAACAACAAAAAAAGAATCAAGTTTCTAAAAAGAAACCATAAAAATAAATAAATAAACATGACTTTCTCTAGATGAAATAATACATGCAAATGCATCAAGTACAGGGAATGCCACATGGTTAATAAGTACCTACATACTCGAGTATAAGCCGACCCAAGTATAAGCTGACCCCTTAATTTTACCCTAAAAACTGGGGAAACTTAGTGACTCAAGTATAAGCTGAGGTGGAAAATGCAGCAGCCACTGGTAAATTTCAAAAATAAAAATATATACCCAAAACAATTATAATAATTGAGGAATCAGTAGGTTAAATGCTTTTCAATATTTATTGCTAAAG
>CAUYPK010081345.1:0-17344 GCA_963574355.1 Loris lydekkerianus
AAAAAAATCCTTTTATCATAAGGACACTTGCACTAGACTGTTTATTGCAGCTCAATTTACAATCTCCAAAATGTGGAAACAGCCTAAATGCCCACCAACCCAGGAATGGATTAACAAGCTGTGGTATATGTATACCATGGAGCAATATTCAGCCATTAAAAAAAATAGAGACTTTACATCCTTTGTATTAACCTGGATGGAAGGGGAAGACATTATTCTTAGTAAAGCATCACAAGAATGGAGAAGCGTGAATCCTATGTACTCAGTTTTGATATGAGGACAATTAATGACACGGTGGGGGAAGGGGAGAGCGGAGATAGAAAGGAGGGAGGAGTGGGGAAAGGAAGAAAGGAAGAGCAGAGAGAGGGAAGGAGAGAGGGGGTGGGGTCTCGGTGTGTGCCACACCTTTTGGGGGCAAAACACGATTATAAAAGGGACTTTACCTAACAAATGCAATGAGTGTAACCTGGTTTCTTGTACCCCCAAAGAATCCCCAACAATAAATAAATAAATAAAAAAAAAAAAAGAGAAAAAGAAAAACAAAAACACAAAACTAGATAAGAATGGGACCAGGTTTAGAAGATCTTTAATGGAAGGCTGAAGAGGTTAGATTTGTTTGGAGGGCTGGGTGTGGTGGGTCACGCCTATAATCCCAGGACTCTGGGAGGCTAAGGCAGTTGGATTGGCCAAAGTTCAAGACCAGCCTGAGCCTGAACTTATCTTTAGATGCTATAGATAAAATTATATCTGTTCATCTAAAACTAACCAGTTTAGAGTGGGGGCCCCCTCTCTAAAAATACATGGGCATTGTGGCAGGCACCTGTAGTCCCAGCTACTCTGAAGGCTTAGGTAAGAGGATCTCTTGAGCCAAGAGTTTGAGATTGTTGTAAGCTATGATGCCATAGCACTCTACAGAGGGTGATAAAGTGACACTCTGTTTCAAAAAAAAAAAAAAAAAAAAATTTGTTTTGAGGTAAATTAGAAATTACTGAAGGCATTTTAGAAGGCAATAGATCTTATTCAAGTAAAGTTTCAGGGAGAAATTGTGACAATTACCTAAAGGTATTTAAGTATAATGTCAAATATAATATTGTTTTACAACATGTTACAGATTTCAACAAACATTAATTTTAATTTTTAAAGTATCTTGTATTTCCCTACCTAAAAAAGCAAGTAAGTGAATATTATTTCTTAATAAAAATGCCCAATGTCAACAGAATCATCAAAATGTACAAATTAGTCTGTGATCAAATACACTAATACCTGCAAGGATTAATGAAATTGTTCCTACATTAACAGACACCTTTTTTCTTTGCTAACATGACTGACTAAAAGAGTTGATTCTGAATATGGCATGCAGAGAGCAAATTCCTTGACCATGTTTAATATGAAGCAGCAAAAGTCTAAATATTGTGCAATCATGTGTTGATCAACAAATTCTTTTCAGATAATTGTTCAGAAGATAGTATAATAGATGCTGATCGATTTTGCTTGTCTACTTCTAAGTAGTATTTGTGGAATACAATCAAAAGAACAAATTGGTTGCATCTAATTGGTGAGACTAAAATATGAAGGATAAATACTTTTAACGCCATTGTTGTTCATTAAAATACAGGCTGAACATCCAAATCCAAAAACCAAAACTTCTTGAGCATGTTATGATACTTAAAGCAAATTGCTCTTTGGAGTATTTTAGACTTTGGATTAGGGATGTCCAACTGGTAAATATAATACAAATACTCCCAAATTCCCAAAAATATGAAATTAGAAAACTTCTAGTCCTAAGCATTTTGGATATGGGATACTCACTCTGTAGAAGAGTGTGTAGTCTCTGAGAGAGTGGGATATAAAAGAAAAAAATAATGAAGGGGCTTCAATAGCCTGTTTATATAAATCCTTTGTTTATATAATACAAAAGGGTTAGATTACATGATATCTATGGTCCTTTTTAGCTCCAAAATTTTATGATTATTTTGTATGACTAGAAAAGAGTACAAGAGAATGATAAGAAATAATAGCTAATAGGACTGTTTTTACTTTCATTGCTAGTCTTTTGTAGAGAGTGGTGTGTATTAAGTTCTCAAACATATGAACAAATAAATTAAGCTATAAAAAGGATTCAAAGAATCCAAAACACAATTTACCTATTTAGAGTAAAAGCAAACAAAATGTTTTTCTCTATGAGAAACAACATGGTAGAGTACAAAAACAATCACAATAAGGACCTTGAGGCATCAAAAATGTTAAAGAATGCAGGTGGCGCCTGTGGCTGAAAGTAGTAGGGCGCCAGCCCCATATGCTGGAGGTGGTGGGTTCAAGCCCAGCCCTGGCCAAAAACTGGGAAAAAAAAAAAAAAAGTTAAAAAATGTTCCCAATTTCTTGTTTACAAAATTAGAAAAATGAGAAGATCATGTTTTATTTTCAACAATGAGTCTGGTTAAAATAGTTAATTACTTAACAAGGCTAATATTTAATTTTCTGGGAGAATCATTTGTGAAGAATAGTTCATTCCTTTGCACTTTTGAATGAAGAAATATTAAAACCTAATTCTCTTAAATAGTTGCATTGTAACATAAACGAAGTTAAACAGACAAATGTTTAATTCATAGCATGTATAGCTATTGCTCACCCTAGATAAAATATAAGCCAATTAAAAGATTCACCTCCTAATTAAATGCAAGTACAATAAATTACGTTACGTAACATTCTCTGCTCTAAACTCTCTAAGGTCTTCTCACCATAAGAATACAATGTAAACTCCTTACTGTGGCCTGCAAAGTCCATATATGGCCCCCATCTATCTATATAACTACTTCTAATGTTGTCTTACTCATTGATTATTTTGCTTCGGCCACATTGGCTTTCTCAGCGTTCCCCTAACACTTCAGTCTAGTACCGGCCTCAGGGTTTTTGTATTTTCCTTTACCTTTGGCCCAGAATTGTTTACCTCCAGATATTTTCAAATCATAATCTCTTACTTCTTTATTTAGATCTGTGTTCCAATGATATTTCATAGAGGTTTTCCCTAAGGAATTTATCCAAAATAGTTCTGATTTGCTCCTCCACTCCCTTCCCAGGTTTATTTTTCTTCTTAAAATTTAGTACTAATTGGTAAATATATATTATTTGGTTACCTATTCATTTCTTGTTCTCTCTAGAATGTAAGCACTAGGAGAGTATGAATTTGTCTGTACTTCAGCACCTAGAACAGTGGCTTGCCAAACATTTAGCACTAATATACACTTGTTGAGTAAATGAACTAAGATAGATTTAATAAATTTAGCATATTACCATTTGTATCTTTAAAAGACACACATGTATATGCACTCTCAGGAAGGGCACACAAGAAATTGATAATACCAGTTGCTCCGTGGAGGGGAACTGTGGAGATCTGAGTAAGAGACATTTTATACCCTTTTGTGCTATTGGCATTTTAAACAAAATCTAGATTTTTTTTTTTCTTTTTAAAGACACTTGATAAAGAGGTCTAGGTATTTTTATTGAACAAAACTTACTAAAATTTACTTTAATCACAGCCTTTCATTTACTAACAATAAGTTATAAAATACTTTCTACTGACTTCCTATCCTACAAATAGAAATGTTTACATACTCTCATTTAATCCTCATACCAACCCTATGATATAAGCACTGTATTTTCATTCCTATTTAATTGAGGAAAAAAGTACAGTATGAAAAGATTAACTGGCTAAAGTCATGCTATTGAAAAAAAGGACAAAACATGAGATTTGAACTTAGACTGACTGAACCTAAAGCTTGAATATTTAATCACTATTCTCCCTGATGTAAGTATATAACCCTTAGAAATTTTCTCATGTAAGTTAAAAATATATATTTGCTAACTCTTTTAGAAATTTTAAGTTTTAATTGGTAAATATGGCAAATATTCAAGATATACAATGTGATGATTTAATATTCAAGTACATTGTGTGATTACCACAATCTGATTAATACATCTATCACCACCCATGCCATATATTATACGTGTAATTTAAAGTTTGCACACTTTGATCAACATCTTCCCATTTACTCCAATTCTTAGGTCCTGGTAACGATTATTCTACTTCCTTATATTTACCTACTTTCCAAGAAACCTCTGGGCCTAGCAAGGGATCTCCTGAATGAATGTTGAAATAAAACTGATAATGAGTTCCCTGTCTTTGACAGATAATCACACAATGGCCATTCTTATGCTTTTAGACTGATTGGATTGGGTTGATATGGTGATAACTAATAATAAAGAACAACAATGACCATCCTTTGAGTACACTTTATGTGACAAACATTATGGTAAACATTTAATGTTTACCATATCATTCAATTCTCATAATAATCATATTAGTAGGTTGCGTTATTGTCTCCATTTTGCAAAAGCAGAAACTTAAGCCTTAGGGTAAGTAATTTTTCAAAGATTAAGCAACTGTGAAGTAGGGAGCCAAATGTGGACAGAGGTCCAAATCCAAAGTCCATATTCTTGACAACCAGGTTGTAATAGAAGAGGATGAAGAAGGCTTCCAGCCAGTGGTACAGAAGTAAAGCTACAGTTATAAATTATTTCTTCAGTACAACCTCATATCTGAATTTTTTAGGATGACTGATACATGATATTATCATTTATAGTCTCTTTCCAACTTAGAGCTCTTTGGAATAAATGCAAGTCTTAAAGCCACTAACTTACAAGCATCAGGGAATATTGAAAAGTTCAAATGGAGGAAAGGGCAGCACTGACAACTGCACTATTTTTCCCTTCTAGTTTTCCATAGGCTTAAAAACACAGAAGTAATTTCACTGCTACCTACAGTGAGAGAAGATGCACTTTCAAAATGAAAATTTTGTGTATTTGTGAACAGTACTTTTCAGTAACATAAGAGATTATTGCTACTGCTAAAGATGGATAATCTTTGTTTACTGAAATAACTCTTATATAAAAGTAATACAAGCATGATAACAGACATTATTTAGTTTTTGGATCTCATAGTCTCAAGTACCGAAGTTCATAAAAGCCTCTAAAAACCCAAGGGGGGAGGGTGCTGGATATGATGGAATGACACTAACAAATAAAATCTGTAGAGTGCCTAACATTTAACACCATCTACAGTTACCTTAAACGATATATTACACAAAAAATTTAGTCAGTTCTGGTCAAATGTTCTCTTCTCATGTAGTAAACAGCAGTCAGCTTTGGCCTCTCTGTAACTAAGCTAATGCGCTCTAAAGGAAAGTCTGCAGAAACCAATCACAGGCTTTAGAAGAGAGATGATACTCAGCGTTTATACTTCTTCTCATTTGTAGTGCACTTTGCCAAGCACTATCTCTTCTGTACCTCATCTAATCTTCAGCAATCCCGTTACACAGTTAGGGAAGGTCTTATTTACCGCTACAATCGGGCTCCAGGAGGGTTCCCCATTGACCAATGCAAGGCTAACAGTAGAACCTCACTGGACAAAAAGAAGTTTATGCAGTGATAAACAAAAAGTTCCACACTTCATAGATAAGCCTTGAGGTACATTTATACGTGCGTCTGAAACAAAAACTTCCGAAACTGGAGTCCTGAAGCAAGTTAACACCGCAATGTGCTGGACAGTTAAAGTCCTCTACCAAAGTCTGGGAAAGGGGCCAACATACCCTTTAAAACTTGACACTTCCCCTGAGAATTCAAGGCAGGAGATGCCTACCCTTCCAGCTAAGCAGTCGGGGGCTGTGCTCAGGCAGAGCTGTTCCCTAAGTGGGCTCTCGACCCCGGCTGCTTTTCACTTTCTCCCAAGGGCCCCGGACCACCCCCAAAGTCAACGCTTCTGTGTTTGTCAACAAGCCCACCTGGTCCTCCAGACCTGAACCGGCAGGACCGTCTGTTCCTGAACAGACGAGTAATTAAAAGGAACGTCCCAGTAAGCAGACTTTTCTTTTCGCGTGGCTCTCACTCACCTGAAACCCAGGAAAGCTTAAAGCGACCACCTCACTTCAATGTCCGCCTCCAGGAGGTTCAAACTCAACCACGATATTCAAACCCAAGCCAGCTTCCTCAGTACCTCATCTCATTGGCTGCCACTCCTTTACGTCATCACGTCGGACGGTACGGCGGCGCTGTGCGGCTTGGAGCCAGGAGGCTCAGCGGAGCAGCGCAGTGAAAGCGACCTTGCCTGGGCGTCGCCGTGGCAACGTGAGCGGCCGTTTCCGGAGGCGGTGGCCGAGGTGGGCGGGGTTACGACAGAGCTTCTGGTGGGAGGCAGCCACCTGGGATGGTCGGGGAATCTCCAGGCAGGCAGGTGCACAGGGTGTGAGTGAGACTGTTGAAGACAGCGGCCTGTGCATTCTGCTAGGAGCAGAGGCTGAGTCTGTTTGGTGTGAATTAATGGGTTCTGGGTGTTTATTTTCTTCTTTTCTCTTGGAAATATTCTTTTGGAAATAGTGAGGCCTGTTTCTCCTTTTCTTCTTGGAAGAGTGAGGCTTCCAAGAAGTTGTAGGGACCTGTTTCTTTCAGCCACCTTTACTTGGGCCAACCAGTGGCGTGTCTTCATCTGAATTAATTGGAAGTCCAGGTCTTTTGGTTTGAGGGCCCAGGCCTACTCTCGATAGTGCTGACTGCGAAACTATTTGATGGTTAGCCAGTTTTTAGATTCTTTGTCTAATGAGAGACAAAATAAATTCATTTAACGTTTTTGGCCTAGTTTGTTATTGGATGAAGTGTTTATGTGTTTCAAATCTCAGGTTGTGTGCATTATTTCCAAAGAGAGAATACCTGGAACAAATGGAAACATGTTTGCCAAGATAGTTTTTTGTTTGTTTTGTTTTCGGAGACAGGGTCTTCCTCCATCAGCCAGTGCTGTGGTATAGTGGTGTCATCATAGCTCACAGCAACCTCAAACCACTGGGCTGAAACGATCCTCCTGTTTCAGCCTCCCCACTAGCTGGAACTGCAGGACTACACCACTACTCAGGGCTATTTTTGCTTTGTAGACATGGGTTTTCACTCAAGCTGGTCTCTAGCTGCTGGCCACAAATGATCCAACCCCCCTCAGTCTCCTAAAATGCTAGGATTATAGGCGTGAACCACTGCGTCCCGCCTCATCTTTATTTGGCTGGGTATTTTTCACAGTATGATCTGAATTTCATTGTTGTTCTTTATACTACCATTATACAACAAAGTCAAAATCCCTGTCCTTTCAGAATTTATATTCAAGATCATTTTATAAATAGGATGGCAATATCAAAGCAATAAAGCTACCACTTATTTCTGGCTGTATGATACGAGTTTTAGGTAAAGAAATGGTTATATATGTGGTGCTGGTTTTGGTAATAGAGAAGACTTTTATTTCAAATATGCACTTGCTGTATATAGTTCCTTACTTTTGATATCCCCATTATTATTTACATGTTATAATTTAATTCTCAAAACAGCCCATGAGATATAAGTACTGTTCATTTTACTGAGAAACAACTGAAATTTTCAGAAAATCCCTAATGTAAAAAAAAGATCTTGAACTGTACAAACAAGCCAATTCAAAATTGTCTCTGAAATAATTTCATTAATGTAGTCTGAAAATACGCATATCTTGCTAATTTTTAATAAAATTGTATTGAGTAAGTAAAAGTGTTTCAAGTTTTGTCTTTTTTAAAACACGTATTGTATAAGGCTTATTGGTCTCAGGTGTTTCTACTCCTCAACCAATTATTTATTTTACATTTAATTTCAAATTTGGCATTACATTTGCCTTTTATCAATGTTCAGATGATGAGGCCTGTATTCTCGAGGAATTGTACATTTTGTTAAAGCATTTGAAATTACAATCAATGCTATTACTGTGTCAGGTGGCTACTATATTTTGTCACGACGTTAAAGTGCAAGCAGACAGGCCAAGAGAGTGGTTCATTTTGTAACGAAATGAAGAAAAAAAAAAAAAAAGAAACGTTCTAAACAGTTAAGGAGACATATTCCCATCTCTTGTTAAAAACGGGACAGTAACTACGTAGTGTTGTTAGAACAAATTTAATTTACGTCCATAGTGAACTGAAAAACAGAAGTAAAGATAAATGGGGGGGGATTTAAAGTTGCCTTACACATTAAAAAAAGAAAAAAGTGAATTTAAACATGGCAATGGTGAGGTCTTATTTATTCCTCCCAGGAACGTCATTGGGAACTCCAGCGCCAGCAAGATCCTTTGGTAGCGGGGTTTGGAAGCAACGGAACCAAAGGCAAGCGGTCCTCGGTTGCTGGGACGGACGTGGGTTCAATCTGTCCGTTCTCACAAGATTCCCCTAGGGCTGGAACCTAAATGTGCAGCAAGTTCAGGTCCTCCAGCACTATAGTTTTCGTCGCTGGCTTAAGTTAGAGGCCAACTGAGAAATCGTCGTGCCTCAGGTGAGGAGAGGTTGACTGAGTCCCGGGAACTCTGTTGGAAAACACCACGCCTTTCGGGGTATTGCCAGGGGTCGCCGGATTCGCCCTGGTCAAGGAAATGCACCCTCTCGCTCGCTTTCCGCCAACACGCCTTCAAGTTGAGTTTAGAAGTTTTTAAATAGTTTGCCCTCGTCAGAGTATAATTCTTAGGCAAAGTAGTGCATTCTTCCTTTTTCTTGGAGCTTCTTTCACTTTCTCTGCTTCCCGGTGCCAGTCTCCAACGAAATTGCGTTTTTGGCCATAAGAATTAAGTTTTCAGAGAGAATTTCCCCGCAGGGAAAAACTCACTGCATTGAGGCTAACTGCAAGCACCCTTGAAATAGTCGTCATGTACATCACCTACCTTTGTGTTCACACGATTAATCTGGCCAATTCTGTGGTTTCAACAGCTCAAACTGAATTTTGCTGGTAGAGAAAAGTTAAATGACTTACCCAAGACGCCACATACTCAGTTTTTTTGACTGCCTGCTTCCTTCTTATGACCAGAGGAAATTTTATGTCTTTAATCATTTAGGGTGGCTGGCTCCAAAAAGGCTACAGGTGGGTGGGCTTTGAGTTGTATGGTGGAAGATGAGCTGCAGAGGAGGAGGAGAGAAGTCCCTTTAGGCTCAAGTGCTTGTCCCTTTCAATTTTTAAGGAATTATTCCAGGAAACGACCAGGGGAAAGAAGGGAGAATTTTTATGGCTCTTCCTCCATGTAGACCCAAGTTCGTAGCCAATTAGTTAATAATAAAATCTTAAGTCATTGCACCCTGGCTGTAGTTAAAGAAATACATAGAAATTAAGTGCAGTAGAAAAAAAATGTTGCTGATGGCATTTTTACTATAGCAGCATTTATTTTTTAAGTTTGTCTGTTTTTCTACTTTGCTTTGTATGGTTTTATTCTTATATTGGAATTGATTTTGCTTTTAAAAAAATGATCAGAATATAAATGTATAGTCTAGGTTGTTTATTCCAGATTCTACTATTTAGGCCTGTGCATGATGTGTCTTTTATTGAATACCGTACCTTATAGCATTCTGTTATTTCCAAGTAGAGTGCAGGGCCAAGCCATAGGATCTAGGTCTTTAAAAAAAATTGATTCTGATTTAGGAGATATTTCAAAAGTACCATTAAATTACATGGGTGCATTAAATAGTTCCAATGAGCTATGTTTATTGCATGGGATTAAGACATCATGCTATGGGGACAGACTGCTTGTGTTATAATTCTAACTTTATGGTTTTCTAACTGTGTGAGCTTTGGAAAATTCTGTTTTTCTCATCTGTAAAATGAAAATAATACCTCCAGAAGTTGTGCTAAGGATTGAATAGCGAGTTAGTACGTGTAATGTGCTTAGAAAACTAGGTGGTACTTACTAAGTGCTAAGTGTTAGCTATTATTTTTTAAAAAGTTAGAAACACTAAGTTGAAGGTTAGTTCAGTTTTCTTTGTATAAGGTTTCTAGAAACCTAGGGCATCATTAATAATTTGGGTAATATGTACTGCCGAGTATCCCCAAATTTACTGAAAATAATGATTTCTAGTACTTTTTTTTTTTTGCCTCATTTTTCCTTTGTCACATTTGACCCTTAATTCTATGGATTAGGTCTTTGGTAAAGTTCATATATTACGCTCAAAGTAACATCTTTTTTAGTTTATATTTATATATAATATATTTGTATTTCTTTCTGTCTTGGTTATTACATCTGACCAACATTTCAACGTTACTGTGCATTTTTTATTGCAAAGGGAAGGAAAGACATTTAAGTGGGATTTATGTTTTCTTTGAGATATTTTGAGAACATGGTTTTTGTTGTAGTCACTTAGGTGAAATTTTCCAGTGAAGACTGATAAAAATGTTAATTTTGTGGGGTTTGGAATTCATCTATTTATTTTTTTTCTAGAAAACATTTATTAAGCACTTAGTATGCACCTGATTTTGTGGGCATAAAGGTTTGTGTTTTACTCTTAAGTCATTATCTGTTTGGAAAGAATAGTGTTAATGGAGTATTTACTGTGGTAATATCAAAAATATTGCTTTGAAATGAACTGTGTAAAATGTAAAGTTTTCTAAAGGTCTTCTATTAATATATTTACATAAATACTTCTTTCCTTTGTATTTTAAAGAATTATAGCTTACAGAAAAAGATGTAGTATGAGAAATTCAAGGACTGAATCAATTATTTACTTGATTGTTTTTGGGGCACAAGGGATAGTCAAGTAAAACAAAGTGGATATGAAATATTTACGTGTGCTCAATTGAGTTTTTATAAAGTTCTAGTTTACGTTAATATGTATATATCTCACTGTTGCAGGCTGTGGTGAGATGATCTTGTCAGAGAATATCCATGACAAACCTGGAAGACTTTCACAAACTGATCATCTCCATTTCTTTTTGGATGTACACACGTAGTCTTCTTCTCATAAAAAGTAAAATTGAAGATGAGAATTTAGCCTTAATGAGAATAAACAAATAGAAGAGCTTGAAATAAAAGACCATCTGAACATAAAATAGAATATAATCCTTCAGTCACCCAGATAGCTTTTCATTTTTTTTTTTTATTTTTTTATTTTTATATTTTTTTATATTTTTGAAACAAGAGTCTTACTTTGTTGCCCTGGGTAGAGTGTGATGACATCATAGCTCATAGCATCCTCAAACTCTTGGGCTCAAGTGATTCTCTTGCTTCAGCCTCCTGAGAAGCTGGGATTACAAGCGCAAGCCACAACACCTGGCTATTTTTAGAGATGGGGTCTGGTTCTGGCTCAGTCTGATCTCCAACCTGTGAGCTCAGGCAATCCACCCACCTCAGCCTTCTGCTTCAGCCTCCCGGAGTGCTAGGATTACAGGTACGAACCATCATGCCTGGTGGCTGGATAGCTTTTCAAATGAACTGTTTTAATTCCTTGAATCCACATTTGAGACTTAATTAAAATGTAAAAATGTGTGTTTCAGAAAATTGTTGCTGAATTATCAATTTTTATATCTCTGATAGTTAAAACATTAGTGGTTTTACAGCTTATCATGTGACATTTAAAAATTATATTTAATTATGTTTCTGGGTTCTTTTAGGTTCCTTACTTTGGTAGTCACCTTTACCTTTTAAAGAAGTTCAGATGAAGCCTTTATTAAGGTTTTTTTGAGGTGTGAAATGTTGCATATTAATTTTCTTTCCCCAAGTATTATAATATTCTTTTAAAAAATATAACATTTACCATACTTAAATCTTTTTTCTAGATTTGTTGACCTACAGAATGCTTCGGTACCCTTATTCTTACAGATTATATAAAGAATTTATTTCATGCTGGTTTCAATCTGGCATATTTAATTTATGTGTCTGGCCAAAAAAAATACATACTACAGCAGAAAGATATGATGAATATGAAGCCCAGGAGCAAACAGATCAAACTGGTGCTCAGAAGTTATACTTGTCTCCAGATAGAGATTCTGAAGCTGTGGCTAAATTACATATTCCAGTGATGGTGGATGAAGTTGTTCAATGTTTGGCACCACAAAAAGGGCAGGTGAGTTGATTAATTTTTTATTTTTCAACATTATAGTGTATAATTCATCTATCATAATATTTATCATCTTTAAGTGTATGATTCCGTGTATACTTTACATCTTTAAGCATACAATTCAGGTCTCTAAATATGCACATGATCTCTGACTTACAGTGGTTTTACTCAAAATTATTTAACTTTACATTGGTACAAAAGTGATATACATTCAGAAGAAATCATATTTTGAGTATCCACATGATGGATCTGTTTTTCACTTTCAGTACAGTATTCAGTAATTACATGAGATAGTCAGTACATTATTATAAAATAGGCTTTGTGTTAAATGATTTTGTCCAACTTTTGGGTATGTTTATGGTTGGCTGGGTTAACCTATGTTTAGTAGGTTAGGTATATTAAATGCATTTTTGACTTATGATATTTTCAACTTATGATTGGTTTATCATGATGTAACTGTAAGTCAGGAAGCATCTATATTCATGAAATTGTTCAGATATCACCACTATTTAATTAAGGAACATTTTAAGGCCTGGTGCTGTGCTCACGCCTGTAATCCTAGCCCTCTGGGAAGCTGAGGCTGGTGGATTGCCTTAGTTCACAGATTCGAGACGAACCTGAGCAAGAGTGAGACCCTGCCTCTAAAAGTAGCTGGGCATTGTGGCAGGTGCCTGTAGTCACAGCTACTTAGGAGGCTGAGGCAAGAGAATCGCTTGAGCCCAAGAGTTTGAGCTGCGGCGAGCTATGATGCCATGACACTCTACTGAGGGCCACAAAGTGAAACTCTTTCTCAAAAAAAAAAAAAAAAAAATGGGACATTTTTATTACCCCAGTGAGAAACCCATACCCCTTATCATTCACTCCTTCTTCCCATGGGCCCTGATAACCACTCTTCTGTTTTTTGTCTTTATGGATTTGTCTAATCCGGACATTACACATAAATGGATTTATATAATACGTGGCCTGTATACTCAGAATGTTTTTAGGGTTTATCCATGTTGTAGCATGTTTCTATATTTTGTTCTTTAAATGTTGAATCATTCCATTGTTTATGTTACATTTTGTTTATCCATTTGTCAATTGATAAGCATTTTCGTTGTTTCTACTTCGTGGCTATTACTGTGAATAATGCTGCTTTGAACATTTGTGTACAAGTTTTTGTTTGGACATATGTTTTCTGTTCTCTTAGATATATATCTAGGTGTAGAATTGCTCAATGCTTTACTTTTTGAGGATCTCAGAAACTGTTTCTAAGTGTTGATTAGTTTTGTTAAATAACAGTTTTAAAAGAGAAAGAACATTATACAGCTGAGTGATTAGGTACAAAAACTAAATTCCACCCATGCCTGTAATCCTAGAACTCTGAGAGGCCCAAGTGGGATGCATATAGCTGAGTTAAGAGTGCAGATTCTGGAATTGGACTGCCTAGGTTTGGATCTCTTGTGTAGGAAATGTGTGCAGGTGCAGGTAACAACACAGCTCCTAATTTTTTTTATTTCTGAGATTTTTTTCAAGTTAAATCAGGCACTTTTCATGAACAAAGTTCTAAGCTATATGCCTAAGGTATACTAAAATGGCTGCATGTTGCTTATACAAAAGCCATCAGTGGTACAACATGGGTTGTTTCATAAAAATATTACTAATATTTACCTTCTCGGCTTGGCACCCATAGCACAGTGGTTACAGTGCTAGCCACATGCACCAAGGCTGGTGGTTTTGAACCCAGCCTGGGCCAGCTAAGCAGCAATGACAACTGCAACAGAAATATAGCTGGGCATTATGGTGGGCGCCTGTAGTCCCAGCTACTTGGGAGGCTGAGGCAAGAGAATCGCTTAAGCCCAAGAGTTTGAGGTTGCTGTGAGCTATGATAAAATAAAAAAATATTTACCTTCTTAGGTAGTATGTACATAACAAATTAAAATCAGCATTTCTAATTGAGTTTATGTTTATAAAGCATCTAGATAAATGCTGTCACTTAATAAGCACTCCAAAATGTACATGAAAATGTAAATAAAAAATTAAATTGGATAAAACTTGTAGAATGCAACTTCATCAAAGTGAAATCTCTTCATTTTCTTTAACAATTCATAATACAGAGATAGAAATTAAATCCCAAATCTAAGTGTGAGTTTTGTAAAGAGTATATTTAAATACTATATGATATATTTCATATATATGTGTGAAATACACACAGATATTTATATACATACCCATGTGTATATGTGACAGGTAGTAAAATTTCTAACTGAATTTATTGGATTCAATTTACTTCTGGAATCAAAACCAAAATACATTGTATCAATTTACTGATCCTCAATAATTAAACTGAATATTTGTTATATTTATATGGTGCTACCCCATGGATTAGAAAAACAAAAACAAACCCCCATACCTCTCCTAGTAAAGCAGCGTTGTATCCACCTTTTCTCTACAACCAAAGCATAAAATTAGACAATTCTACAACTTGACCTGCAGTGCTATTTCATTCTGTTCAAGTTCTTGACAAATACAATGTTGGTTTATTTTGAGGTTTTTGATTGTTCTGATTTGTGTTGTGTTTTCTAGTAACTTTTAATAGAAAGTTTAATTTTATGAATGTTATTTCTGAAAATTTTTTATGTGAGCTACACTTAGAAACAATGTTATTTCTTATCTTTTCTGCTGTCTGGCAGACAGCTTTATTCACTATTCCCTTAATCTTCAAGTAATAAAGAACTGGTGACAGTCCATGGACAGGAAAGGTCTTCATTTTCCATAATCCATTATTTGCTTCTCTTCTTCCTGAGCCTTTTCCCAAAAATCATTTTCCTTTGCAAACTATGAGTCATACGCTCACTTGTATCAATCACCTACTTAAGTACTATTTATTTTATTTATACTATACTATTCACCTTCAACTGTGAATTTACAGATGAAACTTTTAATCTTAACAGGAACTGTAAAAATATATAAAGTTGTTTTAAGTGAAGCCTAGGTCATTTAATAGTTAATATCTTTTTTCTTTAATATTTAAAAGGTGTTCACCTAAAGAAAATGGTGATTTGAGGAATTTCTTCAGCTTTGTAGCTATTTTACTACATATTAAATTAGTTTCAGGTACATCCAAGTTATTTGCCAGTTTGAATTCTTAGATAAAAAGGTCCTCTTTTTCTTGGGAGGGAGAGAAGGAATTAAAGTTTAATTATTTCTCCTTGCTTAATTTTCATTATTTCATATTCTAGGTGAACAAATTGTGTGAGTGTATTATTCTAAAAAGATTTTACTCTAGGCTATATTGGTCAATTTTTCACTTCTGATTTATGAACACTGGAGAAAAAAGTGTGATTCTGCCTACTTTAAGATAGTAGCAGTTTAATGTAGGAGACTTGGCATTTTTGCTTAGTAGTAGTGCTAATTTAGCTTGGTGCCCTGGGACGACTTCTAAGAGTGTTAAGTTATACGGAAGATGATGGACATGCAAGACCTAATAACCAGTAGCTGTCCAATTTTGATCAATTAACTTACCATGGTTATACTGCAGATTCCTTATCTGTAAAATGAGGAAGTAGAACCTATTTCTATGGTTACTATGAGGATTAGATGAGTTAATGTATGTAAATTGGTTAGAATGCTGTCTTCCAGGTAGTTGGAGTTCAATAAAATTAGCTGTTACTTGGGGGATAGGAAGGATCAGGGTTGGTTGCTCGATTAAAAAAAAAAAAAGCAGGAGGAGATAGCAAAAGAACCATCATTCCTAGAGCTGAAAAAGTGTGATTTTCTCTGCCAGGAACTCTCCTCATCACCATTCTTCAGGCCTTGAATCAAATTTTACTTTTTTAGGGGAGCTTTTTATGAGACTTTAGAGGATACAGGCATCCCTATTATAAACATGACTTTTTGTAGTCATGTACTTTTTTCTTTCATAGCACCTATAGTAATTTATAATTTTTGTGAGATTATTTGTTCAACAGATGTCTCTCTTAGTAGATTGTCTTTCATGAAGTCATGGACATGTTTACATTACATTATCTCTAATACTTAGGACAAGGTCCACCACTTGATGCTTTTATAATGATGTTTTAAAGGAATGAGTAAGAATCAAAGTAAACTGGAGGACAAATATGAGATGACAATTAAAAGGAGCTTCCCTTGGATACTAAGCTTCTCTAGCTCAAGTCTTTCCTATAACTTTGGTCTCATTGTGGCAGGCCTGGTGTGATGAAATAGCTGGAGAAACCTAGTGAGTAAACAGACACAACAGCTGAGAAAATGAGCTGACACCTAAGCTGATGCAAAATAGATTATAATGACAAGTAGGCTAATGTTGCAAGCTTTGGTATATAAATATTTCAAAATAAGTATCTTACCTATTTAAAAATTCTAAAATTTATTAATATTAATTTTCATAATGTATTAGATTTAATAATTTTCTTTATAAAATGCATTATTCTTTATTTCCTTAATATCAGTAGCAGTATTTTTCTTGTTTTACTTGAAAATCTTTCTAATCTTTAATGGAGAGTAAACATTGAAGAAAAAATACTGAGACTGTATGTTTACTCTCTTTATATACGAAGATAGACAAGTGGAATTTGTTTAATCCTTAATTTTTGAAGAATTAGGAACTTTTCTAAGAGTTTGGGCCAATGACCTAACGGCATAGATGGATTTTTTTTTTTTTTTTTTTCTGAGAAATAAATTAAAATTTTAGATGGGATGAACTGTGTCAGAATGTAGAGTATTCCCTCTCATATTTAAAATATGGGTTTCTTTGAGGAAAAATTTTATGTTACATTCCACTGTACCTTTATTTGAAAAATGTTTTTGTCTTAAAAAATCATATAACACATTAAGTGGGCTTTGTGTTAAAATACCTTCTGGGTGTGCCTTTCTGGGGTGTGATATTTCCAGTGCTGTGTTGGTAAATGTTTGACATCTGGCTCTTAGAGCAGGGATAGGATGTGAATTTAGAAAAACAATGACTCCGTTTTAGTTTTTGCAAATTCCTGTGGTATATATATTGCTACGATTACCCACTTAAAGCTATCAACCCTGAGGTCACTGAATATAGATCTAGTCTCTGCTTATTTCTTCAACTTCTGTTTTCCCTTCTTGAATTTTATATCAGCCCCAATTCAGTTTTATATACATTGTATTATAATATTTTATGTATCCATTTTCTTATACTTGCTTTTCCCCGTAAATTGTTGGTCTGAGGTGCCTGTGGCTCAGTGAGTAGGGCGCCCGCCCCATATACCGAGGGTGGCGGGTTCAAACCCAACCCCGGCCGAACGGCAACCAAAAAATAGCCGGGCGTTGTGGCGTGCGCCTGTAGTCCCAGCTGCTCCGGAGGCTGAGGCAGAAGAATCGCAGAAGCCCAAGAGCTGGAGGTTGCTGTGGGTCCTGTGACTTCACGGCACTCCACCGAGGGTGGTAAAGTGAGACTC
>CAUYPK010081347.1:0-33563 GCA_963574355.1 Loris lydekkerianus
CTTATCACCCCTGCAGCAGGTGTGAACTCAATGTACACACTGAGACATTAGAGAAAGATGCTTGATTTTTCTATAACTTTATTTTACTTCTGACTCTCAGGCCCTGCTTGGCTGGAATGGTGAGGAATTGCACCTCAGACTGGCACTTAGCTCCCTCCTCCTGTGGCCTTGTGCTGACAGGGGGTCTCAGTGGTGCCTATCAAAGTTCTTTATAAAAATCCATTACAATAAAAAAACCTTTCAATTAAAGTAATTAAATGAGATTAAACACTACATCATAGTAGCTAATAGCATACTTATTTTTTAAAAACTTCCAATAACTAAAATTAAACACTTTTTAAAAATGTTCTCTGGCATTTCTTTCAAGAAAACTTGAATTCTGAGCATATACAGTCAATGCTCAAAAAAAGATTTACTAAAATCATCCCAAAATTAGTCCCCCTTTTTCTGTCACAAATCAACTTCTACAAACTTTAGGGTTACAGCCCTTCTTGCAAGTCATCTTAACTCCTGGAATGTCAATAAGCAAAGCTGGCAGCTAGCCCCTGGTCAGCACAGAACAGTGATCTTTGACAGTATCCAGTGAAGACTTTATAAATCTTTTTTCTTTAAAACCTCTCCATCACAAAAGAAAAATAACTTACTTTAATAATGAAAACACCAATAATTCACAAAGGCGTAGAAGAGTTGAAACGCATTTTTTCTTTTTTTAATTTCAGAATATTATAGGGGTACACACATTTTGATTACATAGTTTGTTTTTGTGTACTTTAAGTTATAAGTGCGCCTTTCCCCCAGAAACTGGGCATTGTACATGTGTTAGATATGAGCTGATCCTTCCCTTTCTTCCCCCTCACACCTACTTTGCTTCCATATGTGCACGTAAGTGTTGATCAACTAGTTCCAATTAAGTATTGAGTACATGTGGTATTCGTTTTTCCTTTTTTTTTTTTTTTTTTGTGGAGACAGAGTCTCATTATGTCACCCTCTAGAGAGTGCCATAGTGTCACAGCTCACAGCAACCTCAAACTCTTAGGCTTAAGCGATTCTCTTGTCTCAGCCTCCCAAGTAGCTGGGACTACAGGCACCCGCCACAATATACGGCTATTTTTCTGTTGCAGTAGTCATTGTTGTTTAGCAGATCGTGGCTGGGCTTGAAACTGCCAGCCTCGGTATATGTAGCCAGTGCCCTGCTCACTGAGCTACGGGCGCCAAGCACATTTTTCCATTCTTGCCGAAAGATATTTTCTATGGTATCTATTTTTAGCCAGAATTACCATTCACTAGAATTCTTCAAAAATTATTTCTATTTCAGTTTCATTATCTTCCTTTCTGGGTATTTTTTTCTTGTTTTTTTGGATGTTGCACTCTAGTTTTAAAGAACAAGTTATCTATAAGGGGAATCAAATAAGGAAAACAAAATTATGGAGGGATTGCAAGCAAAGGGCTAACACACCTCTGTAAGAGAGTTTCCTCCTTAAATAAGAATAAAATCTTGTCTAATTTATTCTTTACTACTGACTACACAAAAAAAAATAAAAAAATTTCAATTTAAAATCATGTCTTCAATGTGAAACCTTTAATACAATGAATGAACATACATATGGGTGGAAACAAAAACTACCTTTAGTTGTCATAGTGACTCTATCAGATTCTGAGCTCATCACAAAGGCTTTATTATTTATGTGGCCATAACACTACATGGAAAAGAGGCCAGTATCACTCAGAAAGTCTGGGGAATAGTAAGATAGTTTGCAAATAGTCTTCTCTTTCATAAAGATTTTCTCCATGACCCATTTAAAAAAAAAAGATACTTAACAAAATGTTGGAAAAGAAACTTTTCTTAAAAGTTAATAGTGTTTCTGCCAGGATAAAAATAATAGTGTACGTGCGTGTCTTTATGCAATAAACATTTTAAAATACAATAAAATATTATGATCTAAGTGGTATTATATCATGAAGTCTCAAATTAACCTACTCCTAAATTTAAAAATTTTATACCAAATTAAGAAATATTAAAACAGAAGCTATAGAAAAACAAATTTCTTTATGATAACCAATGGACCATGGAATAAAAAACATGGGTGTTAAAATTATAAAATCATAGTGCTTATCTTGATTTGGAAGATCATTTAACTTGCCCCTTCACAGATTAAAACTTAAAAGTTAAGTAACTTGCTAAAATCCAAACAGCTGCTGGCAATGTCATGATTTAAACTTTCATTTTAGTATGGAGGGTTTTTTTTTTACCCAACGCGTCAACATTCTACCTAACAAACCCTAACAGATACCTGCCAGTAATGAAGAAGTTCTTCAACTTCATTTGGGGCCTTCTAAAGCAAATCAACAAAAACATCTGCTTCATGCAAGATTCTAAATTAGACTTCATTTTCCACACAGCTGCTCTTCTGCAACCCTGCTTCAAATTTTTTCCTCATAGTAATGAAGTTTATTTGGTGAGACAAGTTGAAACTTAAGAAAGTGGTTTGGCTCTATTTGGTACAAAATAACTTTATAACAGCTTAGTATCTATCAAAGCCCTGATAAACTCTTCACTTTTGTGAAAAGTAACCAAACACTCTTCATTGCTCATCTGCTTTGAGAAATCTCATGATTTTTTATTCTCAAAAGTCCACTCAATTAATTGTATTTTTTCCAACAGATACACATAGGATAAGAATCTAACAAACTAAAAACAGCTACTATGAATTACAATTAAACTGATGTGTTATCTAGAGTATACACAACACTTAGAAAATCATACTCTTTCTGATTAAAGGTTTCTCTTTACAACTTTATTATGAACAATACTATAATCCAGTAAGACACCAATTAAAATAGACACATACCCGGAATGCTCTATTCTTCTCTTCTTTCTGCTGTTTCTCTACTTCAACATGGCGGGCTAGACGAGCCAGAGTCAAAGCAACTTTATCCTTCTGATGATCAATATGGTCTTTGCATTTAACCTTCTCCTATAATGGAAAAATAATTTTCATTCAATTAACAAAATTAGCTTTTGGACAACATATATCCATTTTCCAAACTGCTACTGTACTAAAGAACAATTTACTTCTTTTAAGAACCTATCTTATGTATTTTATATTTTATATGGTATTTTGTAAATCAGCCACCTATCCATCAGCATCTTTGGTTTCAGACAAATTAGCTGCTAGAACATATATTCAGTGTATAATCATCTGGATACTGAAAAGTTTTGGGCTGCTTTGCTCTGAGACAATAAGGTAATGTCATCAAGCCTTTAAGTCCACCCTCCCAAGAGATTTAACAATACAAACATCTCTGGCTCTGATTTTTTAGCAGTGCCAGAACAGTATTAAGAGAAATTATTTTTAAAAAATAGATGTAACTTCCAATTTCCAAGAAGCATATAAGGACCATAGCAAGTTGCCACTTCATCCTAATAATAAGTAAAAAGTTGAGCAAACCGATCAACCCTCTTTACATACATCTGAGAAATGAAGTCATGGATCAAACTGCTGCTCCCCTAAAATTGGAGAAAGGGGGGCAAATAAAGAACACTTAAGTTACCAAAGCAGAAACTCATCAGCAGAACCCTCCACAGGAGTAAGTACTGGAGTAGTAAAACCAAGATATAATTGAATTGCTGGATGCTCAGTGTGGACATGTCTGAGAGTTAAAACTCCAGGGCACCCAGACATAGAGGGGTCCTCACACTCTTTTGTGTTCTTACCTCCAGGAGCTCTACCAGGTTCTCACAGTGAAGAATGGAGAAAAATCCCCTTAAGCTTCTGGCAGGGGAGGGGACAAGTAAGCACACTAAAATACCCAGAGGAGTCTGCCCTCCCCAACAACACTTGCCCTTAAGAGAAATTATTTAACCACAGCCTAACTTGCTGGGGTTTTATCAGTGCCTAACTAACCTGGGTGAAGGAAAATATTATACCTCACTCCAACCCGCTATTGCCATCCTGTCCCACCTAAGGGGGGGGAAACCTGAGAAGCACTAGTGAAGTCACAGTGCAGGAACATAAGTTCATCTAAATACTAAAGTCTAATCACAGGGGTAAAGACCACTTCCCTCTGCCCTGCCCCTACACCTTACCATTCCATTATCAATGCCCTATTTACCACAGCTCCTTCTACCCAGTACATCATGTCCACTTTCAACAAAACATTACAAATCATACTAAAAGGCAAAAAACAGTCTGAAGAGATAGAGGAAGCACCAGAAATAGACCCAGACAAGGCAGGGATGTTGGAAAGACCATGAATTTAAAACAACTACGATTAATATGCTAAGACCCTGTCTCTACAAATAAAAAAAGTTTACTGTATACTGTGTGTGTGTGTGGTTTTTGTTTGTTTGTTTTTAGGTGAGAAGAAATATCAGAAGCAGTTGAGAGGTCAGAAGTGGGGAATAAAGAGGCATTCTCCTAAATGGCTTTTTAAAAAGGTTTCCTCCAGAGTCATATGCCTCATTAATAATGGTTTTTGACTTACAAGTCTCTTTGATTTTAAAAACCAGCACGATTTCTTATCCTGTGATAAATACGCACTAGGCTAGTCCTTCATCCTACCAAGTCATCTATAAATATTTTTTCTGTAGTGTTAAGTTCATCTTGTCACTGTTGTCACAATCACCTTAATAACTTAAAATAGACAAAATGTAACAAAATTAGATAATGTAAGCAGAGAAATAAAAATTCTAAGAAAGAATAAAAAGATGCCAGAAAAAAATTTAAAAAGATATGCTAGAGATCAAAATACAGTAATAGAAACAAGAATATACTTGATGAGCTCATTACTAGACTGGACACAGCTAAGAAAAGGATCTGAGCTTAAAAGTATGTCGAAAGAGACTTCCAGAACAGAAAAAGAGAAAGACAGACCGAAAAAAAACAGAATAAAATATCCAAGAAACACAGGGCAAGTACTGTGTAATATGTAATAAGGTGTAATAGGTGTAATATGCACGTAATGGAGTATCAGTAGGAAAAGAAAGGAAGAAATACTTGAAGCAGTAATGACTGAAATTTCCCCAATGTCATACACCAAACCATAGATCCAGGAACCTCTCCAGGAACCTTGAAAAAGGGGGGAAGAAGCCTATCAAAACAAAGATATGGATTACATCTGACTGCCCCTTAGAAACCATGGAAGGAAGAAGAGAGTGGAGTGAAATATTTAAAGTGTTAAGAGGGAAAAAAAGGACCAATTTCATATGCTGTATCCTATGAAATTATCTTTCAAAAGCAAAGGTGAAATAAAGACTTTCTCAGATGTGAAAAAAAAATTTGTTGCTAGAGTACCTTCCTTGCAGAGATGTTAAAAGTTCTCTCTCTAGGGAGAAGGAAAATGTAATCCTATCCCTATAGGTGGGCAACTAGGATCTCTTAAGGCCAAGAAGTCCAGAGCAGCCTGGATAACATAAGTGATACCCTATCTCTATAAAAAACATTTTTTAAAAAACTTAGTTGGATGTGATGGTACACACCTGAAGTCCTAATTACTCAGGAGGCTGAGGCAAGAGGATTCCTTGAGCCCAGGAGCCTGAGGTTATAGTGAACTATGACCATGCCACTGCATTCTGGCCTAAGTGACCACAGCCAAGACCCCATCTCAGAAAAGAATAAAAGAAAAGAGAAAAAGAAAACTCAGATATATACAAAGAAGGGCATTAGAGAAAGAATAAGTAAAAATAAAATGTAAAATAAAAACTTTTCTTATTCTCAATTTACCTAATAAAGTTCATGCAAAACAACAATAGGAAAATGTATTTGATTATGTATACTTATATTTGTTCAAGTGTATGTACATGTTGAGCATCCCTTGTCTAAAATACTTAGGACCAGAACTGTTTGATTTTGAGTATTTTTCAGATTTTAGAAAATCTACCCATACATAAATGAGCTATCTTCGGCATGAGACCCAAGTCGACACAAAATTCATTTATGTTTCTCATATATCTCACACATGTAGCCTAAAGGTAATTTCATATATTTTTTATTAATTTTGTACAAAAAAAGCAAGCTGTGTACATCACACAATCAGAAAACAAAGATGTTACCACCTCAGCTATGAATGGGGACAATCTGTGGTTATTTGGCATCATCATCATTCCTGACTGAATTTATGCTACTGATGAACAATTGTTTTCTTAAACTTTTTCACACAGAAGTACTTAACAGTAAAAAATAAGACATACCATTAACACAGTGGAAAAATCCTGTTTTGAGGGCAACTGCGAGCACAGTTGCATCATCAGAACACCTGAGTCAGCTGTTAACTGCAACAATAAACCATGATAGGATTTCAGTCTCCATACATTTTTATGATGCTGTGCTCTGATTAAAAGTTTACTGTAGGGCAGCATCTGTGGCTCAGTGGGTAGGGCGCTGGGCCCATATACTGAGGGTGGCAGGTTCAAACCCACCCCAGCCCAACTGCAACAAAAAAATAGCTGGGCATTGTGGCGGGCGCCTGTAGTCCTAGCTACTCGGGAGGCTGAGGCAAGAGAATCGCCTAAGCCCAGGAGCTGGAGGTTGCTGTGAGGTGTGTGACGCCATAGCACTCTACCGAGCGCGATAAAGTGAGACTATCTCTACAAAAAAAAAAAAAAAAAGTTTACTGTATACTGGGTGTGTGTGGTTTTTGTTTGTTTTTAGGTGAGAAGAAATATCAGAAGCAGTTGAGGGGTCAGAAAGTAGGTTCTCTAGTGATAAGGAGGCATTCTCCTAACTGGCTTTTTAAAAAGGTTTCCTACAGTCATCTGCCTCATTAATAATGGTTTTTGACTTAGAAGTCGCTTTGATTTTAAAAACTAGCACAATTTCTTATCCTGTGATAAATACGCACTGGGCTAGTCCTTCATTCTAGCAAGTCATCTATAGATACTTTTTCTGTAGTGTTAACTTCATTGTCACTATTATCACAACCACCTTAATAACCACTGTCAATATTCTTACCATTGATCAGTGAGTGAAAACTGTAGCCTCATTATCAGTGTTAAAAAATGTCTTTGAAATTCACTTTTTTCCAGCTTACTGACAAACTCTGAAGGTATCTTTTTTGCATATGTAAGGGGATGTCAGACTTTTCTCACTTGACACACAGAATCCTTCCAAGTCACTAACTTTGTTCATCATCATTGAACACAGCTGCAGGCCAGAGGTTGTGTCAGGCATGTACCACTGTGTTTTTAGTCACTGTGTTCCAAGCATTGGCAATAGCATATACAGCATCCTTCATGCTAAAATCCTTTTGAAAATATTCCATATGCATGCCTCTATTCACGGCTGCTAGCATGGTATTCCAGAAAGTGTTTTGATATTTACCTTTAACTAATCTAAGGATATCCTCTCATCACATGCTTAAATTCATGAAGTCACATTTGTAGGAAAGTACATGGCATGAACATTATTCTTCATAAGCATTTCAGCTGCAAGATGAGAAGAACAGCTGTCAAATAATAAGTTCTTGCAATCCTCATCCAAAACAGCCTTCTTGCAGTCAATACAAGCCACTAGTATAAAATGTTTGTGAAACCAATCAGAAAAGATGTCCTTGGTAATCCATGTCTTTTTGTTAACATAAAGACAGGTTAAGACTTCTTGTAAACAGCAAGGAGAGAAGCCCAACACAGTAAGTTTTCACTATGTGTGGCTGCTACATTAGTATATTCCAATATAGGTATTCTGTCCTTAGGATCCTTAATTCCTATAGAAGCCATCTCATCAACTTTTTCTGGGATAACACTAAAACGATGATTTTTCATCAACACTGTAGTCTTGTTTTGACATCAGATTTTCATCAGCAATGACCCTGGCAACTTGTCAAAGAATTTCTCCATTTCATGATCACCACAGATGCTTTATCACCACACATCTTTAAAAAGTCAATGCTGTGTCTTTCCTTAAATTTCTGCAACAAGCCTGTTGAATATCCATAGTTCCCTTCATTTTTCAGTTCATCATGACAGATCTTTGTTACATGACCAGCATATCTTTATCATGTGTTCACTCCAATATTGATAAATCCACTCTCAGTAAGTGACTGAGATTTTTTATTTTTAGCGTAAAATGCAGTATTGTTCTACTTTACATTAACTTCTTCTTATCACTTTCAGCACAGAATATGAATGAACAGTTTATCCTCTGTTTCTTCAGAACATATACGGTAGTCATTCCACCATCAGACTCCTGTAAGATATTCCACTTACAATGCTCTCCAGTTTCTCCAACAGCTTGACTTTCTATACCATAGACAGACTTAAATGACTCTTCTTTTTCTCATCACTGTTATGTATTGAGGTATCTATAAGGCTTTTTGATATTTTCAATAATATCTTTACACCACAGAACTTAGAATTTAAAAAAAAAAAAAAAAAAACAAAACCCTAAAGGGGTAGCTCTTTGCCCATGTGGGACAATGTGGGGAACATGCATGGACATGTCTAGCCTGCACATTTGCATTTTATTACTCTTTGTAACACGTTTTTTGGGGGGCGGGGAGGATAGGTGTGTGTGAGAAGATAAACTGCAGCTGAAGAGGGCTGGAAGGGTCTTTTTTATTCCTTGAGAACACTGAATAAACTGCATGGTGCACCTGCATTGCAACTTGTCATATGAGGTTAGGTGTGGCAATTTGCACTTATGGTGTCACATCAGCCCTCAGAAGTTTCAGATTATGGAGGATTTTGGACTTTTTAGATTTCTAATTAGGTATACTCAGCCTATCTATACATAAAAGTACTCATTTATGCTTATGTATATTTGAAATGAATGACAGCAATGATATAAGGGACAGGAAGGAGAAAGTATGAATATTTTATTATTAAATACGGTGACATCTGAAAATAGACATGTACTAGGAAACGAAATTTTTTGTCTTTCTGGCTCATGTGTCACTACCAACAATGTGAATACTCTGGGGCAGGAAGAAGGCCATGTGTTAGATAAGTTAAGGCAATTCTAACTCAAGAAGAGCTACCCTTGAATTGGTGCTTCCACTATCATTTCACTTTTTCTTAGGCCCAGTGAAACACCACTTTGAATTACTCTAAAGTTATATTCATTTAGGAAAACTTTCCTTAATATTTATTGTTCTTGAAGTTTATTTTAAAGCATATATAATGATTCCCTGATTAAAGATATAATATGGATGGAAAGCTAAAACTCAGAAACATATAGCAATTATATTATGATCCAATACAATTTTTAGTCACCCGCTAGTCACAAAATGTAAGTATATTCTCAAAATTGTACTCCTTTCAAATCACACTCATATGCTGGCAAAACATATTCAGAACATTAGCAAGTTGTACAGCCCTTTAAACAAATTTAAGCATTTGTTTAGAATTCTAAAATTCATCTAAGGCCCCTTTTAAAGGTTTAATAAGTAAAATCTATTGGTACTATTATTAAATTATGTACTAAAATTATTTTACTTATATTTAGTATTAGCAGCCTACGTTATCTTTTATTTAACCATAAAGTGAGCACACCTAACCCATAAATCGGAAATCCAAAATGCTCCAAATCCAGAACTTTTTCAGCACTTACATGATACTCAAAGGAAATGTTCGTTAGAGCATTTAGGATTTCAGATTTTCAAATTAGAGGTGCTCAACTGATAGTGTATGTGTATATTCCAAAATAAAAAATTGAAATCTAAAACATTTCTGATCCCAGGTACTCCAGATAAGGGATACTCAACCTGTGTATTATTAAGTCTCAATAAAACAATGTTTCTGGGGTGGTGCCTGTGGCTCAAAGGAGTAGGATGCTGGCCCCATATGCGGAGGTGGCCAGTTCAAACCCAGCTCCAGTCAAAAACTGCAAAAAAAAATAAAAAAATAAAAAATAAAAAGAATGTTTCTGTTATTCTACTAATTCTGCTGATCCGTTTATTATCTTTCATGACTTTGAAGGGTTGAAAAGATTCACAATGTTAAAAACAGGAGACACTGAGTTTAGACTCCCTTCTTCCCCACTACAGAGAAAGTTTCTACTTTGTTAGTAAAAAGAAAAAAAAACGGAACTCTGGCTATCAATACTGAAAGCAGATTTGGAAGACAATCTACCAGGAGTAGAGGAAAAGAAATGGTAGCTAGAAAAAAACAGGAGCTTCAACTTAGAAACCTTTGCTATTTTAATGTCAGCACTTTAAAAATGAGAAAAATTGCTATATTAAAAGAAAGGTGGGGGTTGGTGCCTGTGGCGGAGTAGGCTGCCAGGCCCCATATGCCGGAGGTGGCGGGTTCAAACCCAGCCCAGGCCAAAAACTACAGAAAAAAAAAAAAAAACAAAGAAAGGTAGTGGCAGTTTAAACCCACTCGCCCTGGCCAAACTGCAACAAAAAAATAGCCAGGCGTTCTGGCAGGCACATGTAGTCCCAGCTACTCAGGAGGCTGAAGCAAGATAACTGCCTAAGCCTAAGAGCTAGAGGTTGCTATGAGCTATGACACCACAGCACTCTACTGAGGATGACAAAGTGAAGATTGTGTCTCTAAAAAATAAATAAATAAATAATAATAAAAATTAAAATAAAAAAAGGTATTTTCAGTTAAGACTGGAGAAAAAATAAGTATCTGACATATTTTTCCATCACAAATCTTGGGTTGAGGGGTCAAGGTTGCTTAAAAGGCCGCTTAATTCTTAGCATTGGAAACTTCTACCATTCTGTGAGTGCCAAAATGCCGATTTGTAATCTAACGTGAAACCACAAAAATAAAATTCCATAACTATTCTCCTTATGATAAATTTGCCAAATCCTCCAAATCTTATAACCTTGAATTACTATTTAGGTATTTGGAGCTTTTCTAATGAAGGTCAGACTTTCAGATATGTAACTTCTCAAGCAAGAGAAGTGAACTGGCTCTGAATCCATGGTACGAGTAAGGACTATAGGATCCTCAGGGTCATCCTTCTTAAAGTACTTGCGATGGTCACCATGAACTAACTTCTTTATAATAATATTAAAGAATTTATATTGACAGTGAGTAAGCTATCAGAGCTATTCACTCAGTTACTTTCAGGGAGCATAGGAAAGCCTTAGGAAAAACACGGGGGATATGGGAGCCTCCATTTGCCTGTATTTTAGATCATACTCTGCATCAGGTTTTTTCCATATCTAGAAATGCACAGAACTAAGGAGAATGCTGTAAAGGCAGGAGACATTAAAAGGAAAATTCTTATTCAGCCACTATAAAATTCTTATATTCTCAAATATACTTTTTTTTTTTTTTTTTTGAGACAGACTCTCACTCGGTCACCCTCAGTAGACTGCCTTGATATCATAGCTCACAGCAATCTCATACGCTTGGACCCAAGCAATCCTCTTGCGTTAGCCTCCCGAGTAGCTGGGACTACAGGCACCCACCACAACGCCCAGCTATTTTTAGAGACGATGTCCTGCTCTGGCTCAGGCTGGTCTCCAACTCGTGAGCTCAGACAACCAGCAGCCTCAGCTTCCCATAGTGCTAGGATTACAGGCATGAGCCACCGCACCCGGCTCAAATATTCTTCTTTATATTTTTATCTGAAATCTGAGGTAAAAAATACATACAAAGCAAATTTGGGATGTGTCCTAGAAATGACAAAGCCAGAATATTGGGTAAACTGGGGTACACATGTCAATGAAAGCATATATAGGTAAAAGAATTATTTTCTTCTACTTGGTAAGTTACAGCACAAATTCCAAGTCTAGAAATAGGATGCACAATGGGCAGGAAAAGGGCTTTCTTATGGCACCTAGTAGCAGGAGTTGCAAGTCAATATAAGTAGGGAGAGAAGGTGGTGAGGAGAAGGAAAATCTGACATAAGCTTTTATCATGTAAGGTCATTTTTTAAAAAGTAACTAATATCCACAGTTAACATTTCAGAAGAAGAACAAGGACACAGTCTGAAGCTAACCGTTTGTTTCTCTCAGTAGTTTCCCATACTGAACACAGCCTTGTGACAAACTAGCTGCACTGTCCTTATTTTTCTCTTTTTGCTGCAGACCAGTAACTATTTCAATACAAACCAGTCCAGACCATGAACTCATAAATACCAGGTTAAAATCCACAAAACCCAATCATAAAAGATTACATCCAACAAGAATTCCACTATTGTCATTTGCTGATAAAGTTTTCCTGGAAACAGTTAGAAGTTTTTAATAATTCTGTGGGAAGGGCGCCAGCCCCATATACTGAGAGTGGTGGGTTCAAATCCAGCCCTGGCCAAATTACAACAAAAAAATAGGTGGGCATTGTGGCGGGCCCCTGTAGTCTCAACTACTTAGGAGGCTGAGGCAAAAGAATCGCCTAAGCCCTGGAGTTGGAGGTTGCTGTAAGCTGTGTGACACCACTCTACCAAGGGCTATAAAATGAGACTGTCTCTCAAAAAAAAAAAAAATTTTAAATGCTGTGAAACTGTGACTTACTGTGAAATAAAGTGTTCAAAACTGCTAAATGGGCAAGTCAATGTCAACATGACACAAAAAATCCCAATAGCCAAAGAAGTGACATTAAATTTACATTTCAATGACTTTCCCTGTCACTTATATTTGTTAAGGGAAAATGATCCAGTAAATACCTCCCAGATTAAAATCTAGAAGGCTATAAATAAAAATGTTAAATAGTGGCTATTTCTATCTAGAGAGGTTTTTTTCCTTTATATCTATTTTCTAATTTTTCTACAATCAGCGTATGCAATAAAATTGTTAAAACTTTAATTATTAGTGAACAAGATTGTGTAAAGACAAAAAATGTTAAGGATCTCAATCTTCTGTTGTTTGGGAAAATAGATTTAGTTTATAACTTATGCCTTATAAAAATGTTTAACATCTATTCTACATAAATATAGATAGAAATGTATCTAGAAGGAACATAATCTATTAATAAACTATAACTAACTTCTTTCAGATTTTCGTCCTTAAAAGCATAATCACTGGGTTACATTATTTTCCAAACCTAAGAGAAACATATTAGTCAAGAATTAAGGCCAATCATTCTCAGTTCAACAAGCTTAATAGCTTCCAGGAAAATATTCTTATATAAATTTAAGGCCAAACACCATTATCACTTTCCAGGAAAACATTTGGCTAAAACATAAATTTATTAATTTTCTTTACAGATTCTTCTTGAAAACCCAAAGCACATGTACTGATTTTTTTGCAGTTTTGGCCGGGGCCGGGCTTGAAACCACCACCTCCGGTATATGGGGCTGGCATCCTATTCCTTGAGCCACAGGGCTGCCCCACACATGTACTGATTTTATGTTTTAAAATGTATTTAAAATATTCAAAGTACACTTAATCAAATTAAAGGTTGAAACTAAAAAATTTTAGGTTATTCAGCTAATTTATACCCCATCTTTCTCTAGTTGTGTAGAATACAAATATGAAAAGGAAGATTATTAGCTTTCCAATCACAAAGGTAAGTTCTCTTAGGTGAGTTTAACAGATTTGTTTAAAAGAAAGCTAATTATGCAATGAAAGACATTTTTACTAAAAGCTGAATTTCTACTTGACCAGCCCCAGCAAAATGTAATACATAAATCACAGGTGAACTTTCTCTGAAAATTCATCTACAAATGCCTGTTCCTTGAACAATTCACTTTTTTTTTTTCTTTTTCTTGAGACAGAGTCTCACTCTGTCACCCAAGCTAGAGTGCCAGGGCCTCAGCCCAGGTCATAGCAACCTCGAATTCCAGGGCTCAAGCAATCCTTCTGCCTTAGCCTCCAGAGTAGCTGGGACTATAAGCGCCCGCCACCATGCCCAGCTAACTTTTCTATTTTTAGTTGACACAGGGGATCACACTCTGCTCAGGTTGGTCTTGAACTTCTGAACTCGTGCTATCTGTCCACTTCAGCCTCCCAAAATGCTAGAATCACAGGCATGAGCCACTCGTAATCCTGAAATTCATATTATGGTTTAAGAAGCTAGACGCCATACAAAAACTGGCTCTCAACTTTTTATAAAAACTTCTCTAAGTAGATTCTATGAATATATATCCTCAAGTATTAAATTCAGGAAAATCTTTCGCTTTTCATACAACTGTTTACCCAAAAGTTGAGCTTCACTTCTTATTGTCATAATGAGCTAAGTCAGTTATTTAGAAGTGTTTGCTGAAATCAACTCAAAGGAAATATAGAAGTAACGGAGTAAATGTTTTTGCAAAGCAATTTCTGGAAGACAATATTAAAAAGCAAGGCTTTGCAAAGAAAATCATTTTACTATGGTGCTTGTGGAACTCTATTAGTTTATGACTTTTTAATGATGTGTAAGCACTTTTGTATCTTTTAATCTTTACTACTAATCTCTAAAAAGCACTAAATAACAAAAAATATTAAATTTCACATTTCCTACACAATTATTTTAATGGAAATATGAATATAGTCACTGGACCTCTCTGTGAAATGGAACCAGTCTGCTCCATGTACCATACAAGGTGATCTAAGTTAGGAGGAAAGCACTCTGCAAAAACAATTATTAACCCCAAAGAGTGCCCACAACAACCTAGTTTCCTATCTGACTCACCAAAGCACTTCTGGCTACTGAAAAAGCCATTTCTAAGGAAAGATAAAATTTATAGGAGAGAGAGGGTAAATACGGAGAGGGACACACAGAACAATCCAGGCACAGGTTTATTTGTTGGTCTAGGTCCTGGTCTAGGCATTGATGAGCCAGCAGGGCACCAACTGGAAGACGACTATCTTCTATGTAGGGAATCCCAAAGTCCAAAAAAAAAGCTCAGAAGAACAACCAGTTGCAAAAGTGCAATGAATTAATACTTTGCAAATCATCACATTATCCATCTAACTAGTACATTTAGTTCGAACAGTATTTATAAAACAATGAATTACTTCATACAAACTCATTTCAAAGCTTGCTGGTTATTGTCCATTCCAGAGCTTTAAGTCCTGTTTACCAAAACCCCTTCAACCCGACTTGTAACTCAAGCCACATGCCAAATGATACTTGGAAAACCAATTTTTCTCAAGAATTTTATGTGCAAATACAGATAATGCAGAAGAGATGAACACAGCAAAGCAGTACAGTATTTATTTACCATCTCCAGCACAAAGCTTTGGAACCAGGAAACCCTCTTTTTACAAAGCAATCTCGTTCCCACCCCGAAATGTTTGTTTACAAATACAAAGTACACAGAACAACAGCTTTATATGAACAAATTTAAAAACATACATACAGATATGGCCCATTCTGTAAAGTTCTTTATTCAGTTAAGAAGGCTAGTACCACCGAACCCGTTAAATAAGAATCTTCCTGTATTTTCTTATGGGTAATTTGCCAGTATCTATTTCTATAAAAATCCTTTTCTAGGAAAATGACTTTGATCTTCCTTCAGTACAGGACAAAAAAAAGTTGTGTAATTTTGTACTTAAGAGAATTTTAAAATACAGTATCTTTGAATATGAATTTGTGACAAACCAAAGGGGAGTTAACAACTTTTTAACCGTGTGTGTCACAGCTCTGCCTCTGGCAAAGAAAAAAGGATGAAAAGACAAAAAGGGAAAGCGGCAACAACAGCAGGGAATGAAACCTCAACAACAGAAAAAAACAAATAGGAAGTTGACCAAACGTGTTTTGGGGCTGCTGGTGATATCACTACACAGGTTCACAGTTCCTTCTTCAATACATCAACTCCAAATGCAAATGATGCAACATTTTTTATAAGAATCTTCATTTCTCCCAAGTCTACTCAGAAATTATCTAAAACATACAGGAAAATGAGCCATACTTTATCTACACTGAGGACACTCTGGAAGGTGACCCTGAAGCATGCAATCACATGCCCATGATGGGATGCCACATTCTGCTTCAGAGGCATTATCCTGTTCATCCTCAAAGTTGTTCTCTACCAGTGCCTCAGTTCTTTCTCACTGCTTAGAACTGCCCTGGGGCCAGAGGCATACTGTTAGGAGCCTTCTTTGGACTCAGTTGGGGGGAAAAAAAGAATACAATGTTCTAAATGTCCATCATGGACTATGATACAAACCAATCTCTAAACAGACTACTTCTATCACTTTACAAGTAATGGCTATACAGATTTAGTATATTTTAAATATGTAGGAACCAATACACATCCACCAGTAACTTAACCTCTTTATTCTGCTTAATCACCTTCATTCATCTCTCCTATAGAATATTCCTTATAGTTCTGAAAGCAGACACACCTCATGATATTCCTCACAATGATTCACCTCATCATCTGGTTGCTATTTCTCAACCAGCCCTACTAACTCTTCCCTAATCATCCTCCAAAACTCAAGCACATCTAAGAAAAGCTTCCCTGACCCCTCTTTTTTGTTCTAGCATTTCCACAAGCAGTCTGCTAAACAGGACAGTTATTACACTGCATTAGTATTTGTTTCTCTTGAGAGAATATACTGTCTTTTATTAACTGTCAGTTTCCCCACACCTTTCTCAGTGCCTGCCTGCGCACAGCAAATACTGAAAAAAGATGTTTGACAAATGAAGACTGTTTCCAACAAAGATAAAATATGACAAAATACCATCCATCACAAATCATATAAACATACTTACACACACTAGCTCTTCATTCTACATTTTCTTTTATTATTTCTTATTGTTTATATGAGTACTTCTTAGCTTATACTTGAGAATAGAGACTATTTTACTTTAAATGTGCCTTTCAATGACTTAGTTCTGTTAGGCTTGTATGTAGCCTTAAAACATTGTAAACAAGGGAAACATGGTCCTATGGATGAAATGAGCATTTACATGTTATTACATGTTATTAAATACTTTTCAAAATGTATGTTTCTCTATCTATATCCAATACCTTCCCATGGTTATAGGAAATCTACAAATGTGAATAGAAGCAGCACAGTTACTAAAAAAAGATCTATATTGGGCTTTACTGTTTTCAAATACTTTCAGATATTAACTCATTTAAGAGTAGGAAAACCAGGGCTTACAGAAAAAGTTGACTTGGTGGTACTAAGATCAAGGCCTTTGGAATTCAAATAACACCTGCTTTGCACCATTCCATCTTCCTTCCAGCAAGTCAATATCCTCAAGATGCCAATAAAAAAAATTTAAGTGTACATCTGAAACAAAATGAGTGTAATAAACAAAAATACAGAAGAAAAAGAAAGCAAGAAGACTGACTTAAATCAGCACTAAAAATGAATGGAAACAGAAGCCAATGACTATGAACCAAGAATGAATAATCCAGCACAGTAAAACCCTCTATGAGACAACTAAGAGGATAGGGTTGAGAACACAACATAAACACAAAGTTCAGAAGAGAAAAAAATTAGTGTATGTAAAATTAGTTTATCATATAGGTAAGACTCGAGTGGAGCTTTGAAAAAACACAGGGAGGCAGCCCAGCATAATGTTGAATTGCGACTCTGAAGGAAGTATACATTTATTAAAGTATATATATAAATTGAAGTTGCTTAATGACTTAAATTTTACTGCCTCATCTGCAAAGTAAGGCTGAATTTGTATTTTAACATTGCCTTGCAACTAGCACTGAGCTTAGTATATACAGGCTTTATAAAGTAGATTTTCTTCTACTGCCTTCCCAGGCAGGAAGAAGGCAGATACAATACCGCAAGGATGCTTGCAAGAACTGTCAGCATATATGAGCTGTGATAAGCAATTAAAGAAAGATCAATACACAAGTAACCCCGTGCTAAGAATCTAAATGAGACTACTCATATATTAACTATACTCTACCCAAGGCAGAAAGGAATGGTTCTGCCTATCTAACAGCAGGAAGTTTAACATAAATATGTAAAAAAAAAATGGAACTGAGAACTTGAAAGCGTGTTTAGTGACTTGGGAAAATGTTTTTATTCTATCATTCACATCACTATTGCCTCACCAATTAAAAGAGGTATCAAGAGACCACAAACATAAGTTATTTAACAATTACTACGTTATAAATCAAGGCAGTGTGCGACATACCATCACAGATACAAGTGGGAGTTAACAGGAGGTCTAACTCTAGCCCTTAAAATTAAATGGTGTGAAGAGCCACTCTTATGGGTAATAAATCATATGATAGTTTATGGGGGAAAAATAGCATATGATAGTCTTACCAAAAGACTACTAACTGCACCAATAACACAATAATACTTGAAGTATTAACGGTCAAAATACAATTTTTAAAAATATTACCAAATACAAAACGTTTATATTCAAAATCAACAAATAAATTCAGAATACTAGAAAACAATACAACCTGAAAGATCTCCACCTAGAAGAAAAGTACAGACAACCTGAGAACTTGGTGAACGCTTGACAAGGCTTTAGAAAATCCAACAGACTATCTGAAAGATTAATAGTTATTTCAACAAAACCAGTAAAGCTAAAGCCCTTAAAACCTACAGAAAATTGGCTAAATTTAAGATACACTATTATTAGAGGGGTACTATAGGTAAGTCCATGGTGATGGGCTTCAAAATTTTTATAGGACACATTTAACCATAAACTATATGTAATAATACATTTGTGTGAAGAATATGCAGAAATGAGAAAATGCTACTGCCATTAAATAAAACACTAAAAATTAATCAAAGTTCAACAGCCACTGAATAAGACATTAAAAACTGATGAAGGTATGTTTGAGAGACTGAACTGGCTATATATATATATATATATTTTTAAAGAGAACATTAAGGAAAACTAGAAAAGCTCTTACAATAATGCTTAAAACATGGCATTTAAATATACAAATACAAAACCACATCAAAATCCCAGCTAGTATACACTGGTAGAATAAAAAATACAATCTACATCAACGTGATCAAGGGGAAGATCAGACGTCCTTTTAGAAAGAGATGATGGATAAAGGGAAAGAAAAGATTAATGCAACGAATAAAATAACCGATATGTTAATAACACCAAAAGAGACACAGTTAGACTGATCAATTCCAGATACACCTCACCCAATGTAAATAAAATTTCCAGTAATAAGACATCACAATGGTAAAAAACACTAAAAAAAGTTCTCATTACAATAAAATAAAGCAAATGAAAGACAATGAAGTACAAAAATATTATCCCACTAATTAAAAGATTTTTAATCTTTTACACCCCACTATAAAGATTTAATAAAACAATATTATCACCATTCATCCAGGAAGGGGAAGTCCATAAAAGAGTATTTTTAATGATTTATAAAACTCATTGTATCTGGAAAAATAACAGAAAAGATTTGCATTCAATACAGTGATAAGTCATCAGTACTGATAACTCCCACCTATATATTTTCTTAAGCAAAAAATGAAAATTAATCGGTTTGTGTATTCACTAACAAAAAATCATATAGAATTGGACCTGGCCAATTGAACAACATGCATAAGATGGATACAGGTGTGAACATCAATTTTCAGACTACCAGCCACTAACATTAAGTATAGAATGGTAAATTTTAAAAGACAATAAATCCTAAGTAATGCAAGACTTGGACAAAATATGCCTCATATTAAAAAAAAAAGTTTTGTTATTGCAATCTTTAAACTGTGTCTACAAAGATCTAATCCGTAATTTCAAATCTTCAACAGAATCCCAGTCATTAAATTATATCTTCCAGAATAATGAATGTCAACGAACATTCTATGTTTATCGACATCAGTATCTAGTTTAATAGCTAGAAGGGATTCTGGAATATGTCTTTTTCAACCTCCTTGTTTACAGTACCTGAGAGGTTTTCCTGGATGTATCAGGTCCTTAAGGACATTATCAATCAGGTCACTTAGGTTCATTCAGTAAATTATTAGTGTAGTAGTAATAATATATAGTACTAAATAGTATCCAAGTAGCCAGGTTTATGCACCCCTCGAAATGTCATTTTGAGGGCTAATAAGGGAAATTATACTGATAAAGAAGCTACCAGTTTAACAAAAAAAGTTTAAATGTAATTATATTGATAAGAACTGTCAGTCTTTACAAAAAAAGATAAAGTGTCAGCAAATATACTGCTTTATTTTTTAATGTCCTTGTTTCTTCTAACCAAGTAAACACATCTACTTATCAAATATAAGTTGTGTTCCCATGGCTAAGAACAAGGTTAGAGACAAGTGACTCAGTCAGAAAACCTATGTACAGAGAGAAAAAAAGGCTGCATTAATGCACAGAAAACTAGGCTAATTACTAATCAACTAAAAAGAGCTACAGTGAAGTCAATTAAATAAGAGGGAGGTATACTCTACAGCCTTCTGAAATAAATCAACAGTGCTATAAAACAAGTTAACATTCAGAAGGAGTACATTTAGATAGTGCAATACTACAGACGATAAAGTAACAAACTACAAGATTAAATTACAGTACAGAATTCACATAAATAACATAATATACGCAAGACATCAAATTTAAGTTTTAAACAAAAATAAGAAATTTTAAAAGGCACTTCATATAACAATGAAAACTATTTCCCAATAATTAGTTAACTATAAGAAATCATATCTTCCAACATACATTCTATGTTTAGACAAGAAATAACATTTTTGAAGAGAAAAGATTATTAGACACATGCCTTTTGAAAATACCTAATCATTAAACTTTTGACTATTCCAAGGCCTCTGAGAAAACCTAAAGGTATTTAAATATCAGAGATTGGCCTAATAGAGAATTCTGCTGCAGCCTCTGCCTGTGGCAGACAAAATATGAATATTTATTATCTAATTATGAGTTCCATACTCTATAGGGGTTGTGTTCCTAGACCAAGTCTCCACTTTCACTTTTATAACACCATCATCATTCAAGTATGCAGAGAAAGATTTTAATATGCAGAGAAACATGTTCAAAAACATGTTAAGATATTGTTTCTAGTAAAACCTGTTCCCTCTCTACTGCATTCTGCCCCCCTCCCTACTCATCTGCCAAATTCTTCCAGACTAACTACTTGGTCACCAATTTGATGATTTTCAAATACCTTTTTACTTTCAGGAAAAAATGAATTCTCTGGAGATACTTGAACATGTCAATCAGTATAGTTAAGCAATGTTATGTTTGCTTCATTATTGAGCAACATAAATGTCACAAGAGGAAAAGAGAATATAGTAATGTTGTCTTAGAAATATTTAAGGAGGAACTACACAACAATGTGAATACAGCTAATACCACTGTATTATAAATGGTAAAGGTACTAAGTTTTTAACGACAATTTAAAGGAACACATTAAATGGATATATCAAAGTAGTTTCAGAGAATCATGTCTTCGAGCATCACTTATTTTTGTTTAATTTTTGAAGAATAAGGGTATTTCAAAAATCATCAAGTTTGTGACATAGAACCTAAATTCAGGGAAGGAAAAGAGAACAAATGGAAAAGCAAAGAGTTGGAAGTGGCCCTAGCTGGTCAAGAACACTTAGGTGTAAAACAAAAACATTTTCAGGGTCTTTCTATCCATTGAGTTCTCTACTGGCTGGTCCTTTCACAGAAGAAAACAGCAGTACCAATGTCAAGGGCACATGAAACTGCTTGATTGGTACATACTCCTGATGAGATACAAAAATCTATGTCTGATTTCTCAGGCCTTTGCTCTTTTCAGGTAACTGGTACTCTTCCACAGTTAAGTTTGAAAGACATTTGTAGAGCATGGGCATGGACTTAAAGAAGTAGAAATAAAACTTTGTGGAAAACATAGAACAATAAGGTAAATATTAAGTCTAGATATGACTTTGCAAAATTTGTGAAATTATCTCAATTAAGAATATTTCAGATTCATTCTCCAAATAGGACAAATATGACCAATATGGTACCCTGAAATTATCTGACAAAATAAAAGAACTGTTTCCAAGGAGGGAAATTTGTGCCTTCAACCTCTACAGCAAAAGTAGGGAGAGGAAGAAGAATAAATTTTTAAAAAATGATGCCTCATATGGTTATGATAGGAAGGAGAAACAAGTTCTAATAAACGATTAAAAAGCGGGGCACAAGGGAAAATGTCAATCACCACTGTGGAAGAACCATAATAAGAACAGAAACCACATAAACCCTAAAATAGTGCCATATTACACTAACAGAGTACTAAAACACTTTAATCAAGCAGATAAAAAGGGCAGAAGTTACAGAATTATGTCAATTAAAAAACAGTTTTTTTGGCTGCCAAGCAAATACTAGGTGTTATATTCAGACCCCTCCAAATTGACATTTTCTCCATTCCTAAAGTCATGCTATAAAGACAAGGATCTAAGTGCTAATACACCACACAGCCACTACCTCGAGATTAAAGAAGATACTGTAGGACGTATGACTGAGGTATCTGCTGCCAGTTCCAGTATGGCGGAAAATTATTACTGGGACCAAGTGGGAGCCAAAAGGCAAGCCGTCTCTTATGATGAAGAGTCTGACTAGATTAAATGACCAATTAACCAGGAACATGTTACAGAAGTTTTGATTTCAGCCTTTCAAAAATTATTCATTTCATCACTGAAACAGATATCCAGAAACAGACTTTGTGGCTTGTTCTCTTCAACACATCCATAGATATGCTTTAAACCTTAAGGACTTCTTAATAAAAATCTAGATTGATGGCACCCTATTTATGACAATTAAGGGGACCAGATTGTCAGGCATGTTCGGAATTCTTGCTAGTTCAGATTTGCATGCCTGGATGATATGAACAGCATCCTTTATTTCCAGGGTACTGATGTGCATACCTTTCTTATATTTAGAGTGTGATGTATTATCAAGCTCAAAACAACTGTTTAAGAAGGTGGGTTTAAGAAGGCCATCTTGGTGAAAGGCCTAAGTTATAGCGTGAGACAACCATTACTGGGTCTCTTAGCTTGTTGATGTGAGAGCTTGATAGATCAAAGACTATTAGGATTGATTACAATAAAGTATTCTCTCACATGTAGCTTTATGAGTGGTGATGGTATGTGGACCATTAGAGTCTTGATGAAGATAGCTGTTGTGAAAATTTCTACAGAAACATAGGAAAGTTTTTTTCCATCTGGTGTCCACAGTAGACCTGTGACATCTAGCCATTCCAAGTGGAAGCAAACAGGATTTGGCAAAATTTGATTTGAAGTCCAATTGACACAAAGCTTCATGGCCAATTACGAAGTCTTACAGAGCTTGAGAGTACTGTGAACTCTTGTGAACTGATATCTTGATGAAAGAGATTGTTAACACTCAAGATTTGTCGTTTTGTGAAGATCTGTCAAGCTGAAGCCCAAACAAGGAAGCAATGATGACCTAAAATGAAGGATTTACTTTTGGTTTTAGTAAACAGAGATGTAATAGTAGGTTATTTCTAGATCCCGAAGCTGTCACTCCTCAGTTTACCCATGAGATTTTCCTGAGGAACAAATCTATGTATTTTTCTTTAAACACAAGAGGATTCAGATTCCTGCGTGCCCTCCTCCGGACTTATTTGGACCAGAAATAACGAACAAACCTTTGTCCAACTTTCCTTACAAAAAAGTCTCCACCGCCCACTTGGCCAATAAAGAATAACTCTCTTATTCATATACTTCATTCCAGAAGTCTAGAATTCAAATGTCAGCTGTGGTCACTCCAGACATGCATTTAGTTTTTGAGATAACTTCCTACCTGTAGATCCTGTTTGTGAATGAACAAGTAAATAGTTAGGATCTTGGATGACTAGTCTGCTGAACTTGAACAGGTTCTTGAACAGGTTATCAATTCTTGTACCCATGGCGTTCTGGAGACTCTCCCTTCTTTCTGTATCTATAAGGGTGGTTTCGAGGTTTGTACCAATCCCCTCTGGAGTATCCTCTATTATGATAATGTGCTTTCTGGTCATGACTATAAAAATAACGATGCTGGTTATAATATTTATTGTGATCTTTATAGTCATTTTCTTTTATACTGTTTTCTTCTGCAATAACAGCTTTTACATCTTGTCCAAAAAGGGAAGAACCATCAAAGGGCAAATGAGAGATCTTCTCCTGGGTTTTCTTAGTGAGAGATGTAAGTCGGAGCCAGGCTTGCCTTCTGTAGTCTACTGCCATGGCCATAACTCTAACTACAGAGTCCATTATGTCCCTAGTAGTACAAAGCTGCCAAAGGCCTGCATCCATACCATCAGATATTATACATCTTGCTTTTCCACGATCAAACTCTGGGTCATGGACCAGATCTTCCATGTCTTCCCAGAGTTTACGCTGATATTGAGTCATATAGGCCATGTAGCTAGCAGCCCGGGCTGCAATGGAGGCAGCATGGTAAAATCTACAACCCATGACCTCCATTTCTTTTGAGGTAGCATCCAGAGGTGATGTTGTATTTCCTCTTTTGCTGTGCTCTAACGCTTCTACAATGGGGCCCTCAGCTGGTGGATTTGGTTGAAAAGGAGAGGTATCCTTGGCCACAGAATATACCCTGTGTCCCATGAAGGAAGAAGGATGGCAATCAGCAGGATCTTTAAAAACCTCAGTGGTGGCAATCCTCAGAAGAGGATGCAGTGGAGGAACTAATCGTTTTTTAGAGGTCACACACTCAGGCTTCCCTTCACATGATTCTGTTTCAGACTGTAGTGTTACTCTCTTTATGACACCTCTTTGTTCCATTCTCTTCAAAAGACCTGTGAAACTAGATTGGCTGGGATCAGCTGGCTGCCCTTTGTCATCAGCTGATGGAGACTTGCAATCTGTTTCTTCTTCAACTGTGGATAAATTTTCTTCCTTAGAGGTGGAGATGTCCCAAGGAACTGAGGAGTTCTCACTTGGCCTAGAATGATGAAATCTAAAACAGCTCCTGGACTGCAGATCACGTATCACTCGAGACATCTCAGCTACTTGTGTCTGGAGATAGAGGATGGCATCTTGTCCATTCTGTGTAGCTGAAGAAGATTCTACAGGTAAATCCTCCTTGACCTCAGAAGAGGTCAGAGTTTCCTGGGGGACCAAAAGTGGAGATGAATGCAGTGTCTGATAATTTTGTGATGATTTAAGTGTCTCTGTCTCAGAAATTTTAATATCTGAATTATTTTGATCATTTTTCTGGTTCTCCAATGGATTCTCAACAGAGGACGGTTGAGAAACTATCCTTTGTGGACTGCTGGAGCAACTCCCAGAGGAGGAGCTGCTGTCTCCAATGATAAGAGGAACATTGCAGCTAGAGCACATTTCTGGGCGATGACTCTCAGAGGATGGCACCTTAGATTCAGGCATTCTCTGGGTTATCCACATGAACAAGAAAACCAAGGAAGAAAAAAAATATGCTTTTAATATGTTAACTTTCAAGTGCAGAGATGCATGTCCAGTAAGTAGAACTCAATTTTTAAATTATTATAATTAACAGTGAAAGATGTAATCCACTAAAGGTCAGCAAAGGAATCAAGAAGTCAAATTCACAAGCTTTATTACCCCAAAAACCCAAACATCAACTACTGGTATTAGTCTTTAAGACTATATTTATGAAAAAAGAGAAAAGTAAAAACAAGCTCAGTTCAAGTAGTGCTATCCTGGCCTGCTAGGATAAGAAAAGGTGGTAAAACCACTGATAACAATTAATAAAAGAAAAACTAATTCCATTCAATATATGTATATCAACAAGTATAAGCTAGTGATGGCAGAGAGAACTTAAGGAAAATTCCACTAAGAAGAAAAAAATATCTAAAACTCACTGAAGTCCCTTTAAAAATTCTGTCATTCACTCTCCATGAATAACAAAACTTTCTAATTTACAGTCCTACTTCACAGTTTCTAGTTAAGAAGCTTACATATTTGTTACTTCATTCATCCTCACAACAACCCTGTGAGGTAGGTATCACTGAGATTAAAAGGTTAATTAATTAATCCAAAGTCGCAGAATTAGTAAAGATTAAAGCTGGGACTCAAACCCAAATATTTTGATTCCATGTCCAATCCACTACATCATAGAGCAAGAAGCTCTCTAGCCACCGGAACAAGAGCCAGGTGTTCTTTAATCCAACAAGACAACAGCCCATCAGAAGAAGTCTGGGCTAAGGCAAAGATAAATAAAAAGCAAGATTGCTACAAAGGGCTTAACTAGTTCAATTCTCAGAGTAAGGGAGTTTGGGGTTAAGGGTCAAACCCACAACCAGTCCACTGAGGTAACTCCAAATGTGTGTGATGAAAGAGGAGTTTAAAGGGATGGTGACTAAAGTAATATAGCATATATAATAAACCCTTCCCCACATTCCATTTCCTAAAGGATCATTACAGGTTCCTCCAAGATAAAATAAATTTTCTGTGGTCACATGGTTCTGGATTCAAAGGATCCAGTTCTATAGGGTACCTGAGCAGAGTATAGGAAAGGAAAAGGAAAGAGGAGCCCAAAAGCTTACAGTTTTTATTCCATTTCCCTTTCATCAGATATTACCTTTAAGGCTTAAAAGGTACCAGAGTCATGTTATCTTTTCACGCACTCAAAGAAGAACAAAATTGGAAGTAGGAGATGTTCTGAGCAAAGGAACCCTGGACTACCTATGATGGCCCATTCTAACAGAAATGGGACACTCTCTAAAGCACTATAGCTCATAAACACAGTCATCATTATTTGATAACCTTTTTTTTTTTTTTGAGACAGAGTCTTACTTTGTCACCCTCAGTAGAGTACTGTGGCATCACAGCTCACAGCAAGCTACAGCTCTTAGGCTTAGGCGATTCTCTTGTTTCAGCCTCCCAAGTAACTGGGACTACAGGTGCCCGCCACAATGCCCGGCTATCTTTTTGTTAAAATTTGGCTGGGGCCAGGTTCAAACCCGCCACCCTCGGTATATGGGGCCAGCACCCTACTCACTGAGTCACAGGCGCCGCCCTGATTTGATAACTCTTTTAAGAGAGTATCTGTTAACTGACACAAGAAATGCAAATCAAATTAATGTACTTACATCACTATGAGAGGTGCTAGGCTCATCATCATCACTGCTGACCAGATCAATGTATTCAAGAACAGGTCTTAATGGTCCTTCCTATAAAAGAAATGAGCAAATTTACAAGTCATAAACAGCTATTTAAACCAAACTAGCATTTAAAACTATATATTTTGGTTGAGATTGGCAATAATTCATCTGAAAAGGAAGATTTATAGACAGTAACAAAAAATAAATAAAAATATTCAGAATACAAAAGGAATGACAAGACCTAAAAGGAAGAATTTAAACCCCTGTAGAATATTACGGCCCTATCGATGGCTTGGAAAGGGAAATTAATACAGGAATAGCGCTACAAGGATACGGATATTATGATCCAATTTTTTTTTCAGCAGGGATAGTCTGTTATGATATCCAAGCTCAAAACATGCAGTTCTTTGACTAACAGTCTTCTTCACCTTTTACCCCTTTAGAGTCAATAATCAAACCCATTATTTCTTTCCATCTATTCATGCTTATTGTCTCATAAGCAAGGCCTTGAATGCCATGCTTAAAATCCTAGATTTTACTTAACAGGAAAAAAGCAAATCAATAAATAATACTAAGATGAGAGTAGCATCATGAGAGCTGTGCTTCAAGAAGATTAATCACACAGCAGAGTATGGAGAGTGGGAAAAGCTATGTAACTAACTCATCAAGACAGACAACTAGTGATGGCAAGAAGTGTATGTTAATGTATATTCAAGAGAATATGGGTAAAATGGAAAACTAAAAAGCACTGGCTACTGAAAAACAACAAAAACCTAAAAATGTAGCTGAGGGAAAGCCACAGTGGTCTCAGAGGTTTTAAGCTCCAATGACTAGCAGAATACTAATACCATCAGTATAAATTTGGAATATAGCAACAAAGCTGATATTCTTTTACACATAATGAGGTTTAAGTACCAGTGGTGCACAGGAGGTTATCCACTAGTCAGCTGGAAATGCAGGCCTTTAATCTGGGAGTATGAATATACCTGGAAATAAAGATGAGGGATTTGTTACCTTAGAAGACTATTAAACTCTAGAGCTGGATAACTACAATACTGCCTCAACAAAAAGTTGTCAATGCCAAATGTGACCAAAAAACATGGAGCACCAAGAAAATGCCACTGAATTTGGCAACCAGACATTGCAAAATGCTTTTCAGAGAGAAATTTTCAACAAAGTAAGGTGCGTAGAAGCAAGGCTCTAAAAAATCAAATAGAGAATAAGGTAGAAAAGGCCATTAGCAAAGATGATTCTTGTGGTGGCTCAAGCCTATAATCCTAGCACTCTGGGAGGCCAAGGCCAGTGGATTGCTTGAGCTCAGGAGCTCGAGACCAGAGTGACATGCCATCTCTTAAAAAAAAAAAATCTGGGTGTCGTGGTGTATGCTTGCAGTTCCAGCTGCTTGGGAGGCTGAGGCAAGAGAATCACTTGAGCCCAAGAGTTTGATATTGCTATGACCTAGGACACCATAGCACTCTACTGAGGGTGCAAAGTGAGACTTGGTCTCAAAAAAAAAAAAAAAAATTATTCTTTTGAGCAATCTAGTATTTTGGAAATGAAAAGAAAGGAACACAGGAGAAGAAATGTAGCTGAGGGAAAGATTTCTTAAGGAAGGTTGACTGTAAGGAACAGAAGCTAAGATCTAGTTAATGATCCCCTTCTTTCCGCTAGGACTTCCATCCAAAATGGAGCTGCTATCCTTTGGCAGCTTGATCCAGACACCAAGATAAAACCAGAGGGCAAGGCTCAGCAAACATAGCACAGTGACAAACACCAAAGATGGCAGGTTTGAACCCAGCCCAGGTCAGCTAAACGACAACTGCAACAAAAAATAGCCAGGCATTGTGGCAGGCACCTGTTGTCCCAGCTACTTGGGAGGCTGAGGCAGGAGAATCGCTTAAGTCCAAGAGTTTGAGGTTGCTGTGAGTTATGACGCCATAGCACTCTACCAAGGGCAACATAGTGAGACTCTGTCTCAGACAAAAAAAAAAAAAAAGAATATAGAGGGCAAACTTCTGGGCAGGAATCTGCAATAAAGGAATTACGAGTTTTGCTCAAGCTATAAAGATGAAAATAAAAAGAAAGGAAAAGGGCAACAGATATTCTGCCCACATAAAGCTGAGTTGCCTATTTTAAGACTAAAACCTACCCCTAGGTTTAAGATTGTCACAATCCTACGTTTAATACAAGAAGGTAAAGTAGATAAAAATGAAACAGCTTTCACACTGACGTAATCACCTTAGTTTACTCTCTTTAAGAAATGTGTATTAAGGAACAGGCCCACAGAAATAGAAAACCAAGAAAGCATCCAGGTAACCAGAAATGAACAGAAGCAGGAGCAGAGAGAGTCCCCATAAACTGAGTAGGTAAGATAAGAGGGAGATTAAGGAAGGTGACAGGACACAAATCAAAAAGTAAAACGTGTAGGAAAAAACAGAATGATAAGGAAAATGGCCACAAATAGGATTAAAAAGTAGCTGCAGAAAGAGTAGAAAGGGCAGGAACATGGGAAGATGAGATAAAACTATCAAAAATTTACTATTGGAATAAACCACTAGACTGATAAACAACCATTTTTGAACTTGAAAAGAACAATTTCATATGATTCACACTAAGAGGAGAATAAAAAAGAATCAGGATAGAAAATCTAAAACTGAGAAAAGAACATTAAGAACATTCATTCATTCATTCATTCAAAAAATAACTACTGAGATTTTAAGTGATAGAATGGTAGGATGAGAAGGGGAACCGTATTAGATATCACCAAAAAGGCAAACAGACTTGAGTGGAAAAATAAGTACATCCAAGGAAAAGATTACTTACATAAATAGTGTGCATTTTTTCTAATATTCACAGTTGATATGGAAAAACTTTCAGCATAATGAATTTAAGGAATTAAAAGATGTGGCATGCCATTTATTTTACTATTAATAATTACCCCTCTATTATGCATTGTGCTAATAAGCTTTTCACGTATATTATTTCTTTTAATCCTCACAATTGCTTTACATACTAAGATACGAATTATTCCTATTATCCCATCTAACAGATGAGAAAACTGAATGATATACACCTGGATCTCTAAACACACAATTGGCTGTGTGGTCACTATAATTCTGAGGTAGTTCAAAGACTAAATACTATTTTGGGCGGCACCTGTGGCTCAAAGGGGTAGGGCGCCAGTCCCATACACTGGAAGTGGTGGGTTCAAACCCAGCCAGGCCAAAACCTGCAAAAAATAAATAAATAAATAAAAAGAATAAACACTATTTTATAATCAATGTTTATTATCTAAGTTTATGAGAGAACACATTTTTTCTTCCTTCAATAAGATAAAAAGGACTACCTACTATTGCTCCCACCTCTGAATATTTCATGTTGGCTAAAAGTTACCAATTCCTCAAAAGAAGCAATGTTTATATAATGCAAATAAATAAACAACGTGTACTTATAATTACTAATTATATCTTTAATAAACGGAAATACACGTGATCCTCCAACTATAAGGTATTTTATGTCAATATGCTCTATCCATCAACTAGTAAACCATCATTCTCACTTCTTTTTGTACCAATAACAAAAATCAAAGAATGCCACTCCTAATGCTATACAACTTAGGGCCAGAGCCACAAGCACAAGCACAGCAAGACAATACAGAAATGCAGTTGAATTAATATTCTAAGTTTAAAAAATAGATTTTTTAAATGAAACAAAAAGCTTTAATTCCTGTTATTAGAAAACCACTTCTCAAAGCCAAAATACCAATTTTCTACTAGTAGCAAAGAGATATCATACGCCAATACAGGGTCTATTAAAAAAGTACTTGACTACAAAGAATTCTCTAAAACAGAGAAGATGGATTTGAACATAAATCCAAAACTCTAAATAATTCACATTTTTTCCTAGCTAGGTAAGTTAGGGACATTGTTTACTTCTGTAGTCCCACCCAGCTCAAAAGCTTCAAATGGTTCAAAAATGCCTACTTCATACTTAAATTTTAGTCCAGCATTAAAGATCTATACCTTCTCACATATTCTTCTCTCTCCACTTAAAAAACACCTTATTTTCCAGAATTACAAATAATTATCCGGTTTTCTGACTTCCCTAATTTTCTTCTGTTCAAAATACCCTCTTAAACATGTAAGAATATAAACTACTACTTATACCAAAATAATCAACTGCAAGTTTCATGTCCTTTTTTCTAACATATGGACTTTTTATAAAAGAAATTTATTCTATCTATAAGAACTATTTACACATTTCTCATCTCCTATTTCACCGTCCACATCAAAATACTGATACAAGGGTAGGATGTATTTCCAATTAATCTTAGTAGCTCTAAGGTACTTAACTCATGGCTTTTCATATTGTGAGCCTCATTACTATTTTTATTTAGTGCACAAATTATAACCCCAGGACATACAGTGAAAGGACACTCTCATTTTTTCTCTGGCTCCCTTCTACTGCAGCTGTAGTATTAATACTCCACTTACATGCTCCTGAAGTTATTTATGAAATTCTATTTTCATGTCTTGACTACTCTCACATTTTCAATGATTCCACATTGTGTCAATAATCTTGGCTTTATGTCTAGATTAGCACTATGTACAATCATATCATCGACTATTAAGTAAAACAGCTTTTTGGAAGTAAATCAGATAAAATATCTGCAGTTTCAAATAAAAACAGAAAGGCCAGTACAGTAGCTCTCATCTATAATCCCAGCACTCTGGGAGGCTGAGGTGAGTGTGGGCTCACAGGTCTGAGACCAGCCTGAGCTAGAGGGAGACCATGTCTCTAAAAATAGCCGGGCATTGAGGCCGAGGCCTATAGTCTCAGCTACCCAGGAGGCTAAGGCAAGAGAATAAGCCCAAGAGTTAGAGGTTGTGTGAGTTATGAAGCCAGACTCTGTCTCAAAAAAATAAAGACATAAAGATGATAGCTGAATAAAGGCTCAATTTTACTAAACAAAAAATGTAACAGACCTAAATGAACAGTTTTTGTTAGGGTAACATTCTTTCTTGATTTTGGTGCTGTTTACTCAGGTGAATTGACTCTGAAAAAACTGAGTAAACAATACACTTGTGAATCATGTACTTCTATATATGTTTCAATAAAATTTAAATAAAAGGGCTAATTTTTGCATCTGCACATCTATTATCATTCCTTTACAGAGTCTTTGTTTCAGGTTCTGTATTTTGTAAATCAAACTGCTATACCATCATGTGGATTAAAGGAAGGAAATTCAGATTATTAAGAATTAACATATCCAAACCAGAGTAAATCAAGAAATGACATCATAATGCTCTTTTTTGTACGTCAAGAAGAACTCAAGCATAGAACTGTTTTTCATTTTTACTGAAAAGGCATTACCTGGAGGAGTCACGTTGTAGGACTAGATTAAAGAAGATTCTGCCTCTGAAGGTATTTTAAAATAGAATTAAGCTATAAAATTAAGCTACCACTGTCATTTAAGTAGTACCAACTAAAGGCAAAGAAAATGTTTAACAGGTTTCTTCTTATAATTGCATTTAAAGCATATAAATTCACTTCTCCATTTGGAGCTGTCATATCTTTGAACATTTATTTGGAAACAGGGATAAATATAAGAGGTTGTATATTCCAGTGTCAACTGGAATAGACACTGATTTAACATTCCTTATTCTTGATGCAAAGACAGAACTGTTTCTCTACATTTAAAATAAAATTTAACTTAGAAGACTACTTTTAAACCTATTTTTAAGCCTATATTCACTACTCACAAGCTACACTGCAATTCTTCAACAAAACATTTTTCAAATATTAGAGATTCTATCTGTGTTTCCCAAAGGACGGACCATTGTTCATAAAGAAATGGGTCATTCCTACTCCCATTTCTGTGAAACATAATCGACAGACTCTGTTCACAAACATACAAAGCTTCAGGGAGAACCTGAAATATCTGTCCTAAAGAGCTACAGAACCCTGTTATCAAACATACTTCAGTCCCCAGTGAAGGAAGATACAATTCATCTCCACCTTCCACCACATGTACTTAAAAAATAAAAATAAAGAGGACATAGTTGAATATACACTGGCAATGGGGGAGGAAAGCCAAGTAAACAATCTGTGAAGGTCTTCTAGACAAATCCATTAAAACACCATACAATGATGGATCACCATGTTAACTCTAATGTTGGGTATAATTTTGTTTAATAATGTTTCACACGGTTACAGAAACCCCACAAATCCACATCAGATGTCAAAGAAAAATTATACAACTTTACAACCAAACTACAACTTACTGCAATATTCTCTAGCTAACAAAGATACCACTTTAACCAGTCTCTAAAACTTTACTAATTATGGATGTAAATAATCTCAAAATATATCACAACACTCCCTTTCATTTTGAAATCAATAATGTGCAAAAAGTGTCCACAGATCCACATGAATCCACATTTGTTCCAAAATGAAGATTCCTAACCCCACTTTGAAATTCCGATTCAGTAGGTCTGGAGTGGGGCCAGGAATCTGCCTGTCTGCACTTAATAACCAGGAGAAAAAAACAAAAATATACATGCTCTTAGTGATGCGCGATTCCTCATTAAGAGAATCAACTATTGTACCAGGCCCAATCATAATGATCTCAGAGGTCAGTGGAATCTTCAACCTAGTTGCTTTCATGTTGTGAAGCTACAGAACACTAAGATGTTGTGCTCCTACAACCCTTATTTCCTACTTCCTTCCTTATCAACAGCAACCCTTTCCTATGTC
>CAUYPK010081352.1:0-31355 GCA_963574355.1 Loris lydekkerianus
TTATTTTGTATACTGTGGCTCTTTGCCAAGTTTGGATTTTGTTATGCTGCTTCTGAGGAGGGACCTCTGAGGAGCGATCTCCGAGCGCGTAGTTGAACTTGTTCGCCACCCCTGGTTTAAAACATATTGGAAAGGTCAAAAAGCTCGAAAAGTGGGTGCCCCACGATTTAAACGATCGGCAGAAATTGTCATGTTTCGAGGTTTGTTCTTCATTGCTTTTGCGCAACCAAAATGATCCTTTTTTGGATCAGATCGTCACATGTGATGAAAAGTGGATTCTCTACGACAATAGGAAACATTCAGGACAGTGGTTGGACACCGGTGACCCACCCAGGCACTTCCCAAAGGTGAAACCCCACCACAAAATGATCATGGTTACTGTATGGTGGTCAGCGGCTGGTGTGATTCACTATAACTTTCTGCAACCAGGCGAAACCATCACAGCAGAGTCCTATTGTGAGGAAATCGACAAAATGTACCAAAAATTGCGTCAGCAGCAGCCAGCACTGGTCAAATTAAACAGAAAATGGCAGCTAAGATGCAAATTTAATTTTGATCTCATAGAATAGTATAAATTTAAAAAAACTAAAGTACGAAAAACTAAACTGTTGATCAACTCACTTTTCTCTTTTTCCAAGGCTTTGTACTTCATCCCTGAATTCAGGCCAGCATTTTTCCAAATGTTAACATACTGAAGATGTAAGAGATGTAAAACATAGCAATAGTTATACCCAAATATTGCATTATTATTAGAAAATAGCACACAACAAAAATACCAGAAGCCCTTTGCTTTAATTTGTAAATTGTTAATTCCATAATATTATAAGTGCTTGGATACATGTAATAGATTTCTTGTTTTGTTTTGTTTTGTTTTAAGACAGAGTCTCACTTTGTTCCCCCATTCTAAAGTACTGTGTCATCAGCCTAGCTCACAGCAACCTCAAACTCCTGGGCTCGAGCAATCCTCCTGCCTCAGCCTCCAGCGTAGCTGGGACTACAGGTGCCAACCACAACACCCAGCTAATTTTTCTATTTGTAGTAGATATGAAGGTCTCACTATTGCTTAGGCTGGTCTGGAACTCCTGAGATCAAGGGATCCACCTACTTCAGCCTCTCAGAGTGCTGGGATTACAAGTGTGAGTCACCGCATCTGGCCTATAATAGACTTCTTGAATCCCAGCTCTTCCTTAGATTGAGGAAATTTTACTCCTTTCTATTGTAAAGTAAGAGGGCACAGATCCCTGTAGTCAGGAGTGGACAGGATTTGGGGGGGCTACAGCAAGCATCCCAGACAAATGGAAGGTCTAGATTTTCTGACTTGCAGACTTTTGAGAGTGACTCCTAACTCCCTCAGAGGTGACCACTGTATGGATTTTTGTCATTTGATAAAGCAGAGTTGAGGAACTGCTGTTATGCAAACTCTTTAAACTTTTTATACAATTATATAATTTATTAATGTAATTTCCATGAGTGAGTCTATTTGTAATTTCCATGAGTGAGTACACACACTTTTTAATCATGGAGTATCTAGAGGAAAAACTGTCTTTGTCATCAAAAGATGTGTGCATCTCATTCTGAAATGCACACACCCATGGCTGTGTTTTTCCTTAATGGAGGCATTCAATTTTGCCCATTTTTATACCCTATAATTTTTGAACTAGCAAGATCTTTAAAAGAGACTATTTAACCCAACCAATTGCTCTAAATGTCTAAGGCCATATGATGGATTAGCAGCAGAAGTGAGACTAAACCATTGCTTACCTTTGGTTGATGCTTGGATAAGACGCTCTGAGCCTCTCTCTCTTCCTGCTCATAGAACAGCCAAATATCCTGGACCTAGGAATTCACATAAGGTCCTTATTTTATGTAGCTCATATGAAGCCTTGGAGAAAGGTTTTAATTACCTTGAGTCCTGGTGGAATCTAATACTTGAACCTACTTAAACCCCAAGAAGTTCAAAGGTTATAAGTTAAAAAAGGAGTGAAGAGTTAAGACAGGGGTCTTTCCTCAATCTTCTTAAGTAGGTAAAGTTTACATAGGAGAAGAGACACGTGGTCTTCAAAGGCACCCAAAACCACTTGCCAGCCCTGCCATTTTGTTAGGAATCTTTGTGCACAGGACAAACCAAAAAGAAATGTTTGGAACTGAAAATGAAGACCTTTCAAAAGGGTGGTAAATCTTGATATTTGGAATAGATACAGATGAAAAGTGTTCTTTCTCTAGCCTTCCAACACAAATCTATATTCTCCAAGAAAAGATGGGTACTTTTCCTTTAAAGCATCCCTCAAAAGCAGGATGCTGGGGCCACGGTAACTATCACAGCTGTCCGTGAAGCTAGGGAGAATATTTGTAGTTCTGTGGAGACTGGTGTATATTTTATGCTTGCTTTTCTTGCTAACGAAAAGGACAATGGCTGGTGTCTCTGGCTTTCTGAGAAGAAGTTGTGATTACTGATATTTTATCATGAGGTAGATTTGGTAGTTCACGAGTGGTCTTAAGTCCATTCAGGTTAGGTTCACATCCAGTAAGAAAGACAGGTCAAGTTCAAAGGTGCATGCCTGGGAGGGAATGGATGTTAGAAATTGTTTCCAGACCTTTGTATGAGAAAGGAATAAGTCTGGAAGCCCTTTTCCTCCCAACCCTGTGATCTATCCCCCTTTTCATCCATACCTCCTTCATTCCTTCTCAGAGGATGTCTCATTTTTTCCCCCAGGCCAAGTCACTCTCCTGGCAATCTTGATTCAATCCTTCCTATGAACTCCAGTTCTGTCTGTTAATACTCTATCACGTCACTAGTTCTCCATCTCATTCATCCCTTCTCTTCTGACTACATTCATGGGGAAGCTTGATTTGAAAGGCAGTGCAATGCTAGAGTCATAGAGACTTAGAAGTTATATGTCCTTGAACAAATCACTAACCTGTCTGAGCCTTAGTTTCCTCCTTGTAAAATGAGGGCAATAATAGGATCTATGCTTTAAGGTTTTTTTTAAGGTGAATGATAATAAGCAAAGTGCCATGAAGTGGACACTTTATAAACAACCACCATTATTATTTTTTGTGATTATAATATTATTATTACTACAGGCAGTTCACGGGTTATGAACAAGATCAGTCCTACAGGTTTGTTCTTAGGTTGAATTTGTATGTAAGTTGGAACAGGTACATTTGCCTATTACCTGTGATAGCCTCTGTTCATAATTGAGAATGGTATGTCACTTGGATGTTTGTAACTCAGAGACTTACTGTAATAGCCACCATCTGTAAGTGGAAGTTGTACATAAATCAGGTGTTTGTAACTTCAGGAATTTCTGTAGAACTATTACCTGTCATCTTCTGAAACACAAAAAAGTTTCTTTAATGTAGGGCAATATTTGGGACTGCAAACTAATATAGCCTGTTTGGAAAGAAGCATGGAGAATCCTCAGAGAACTCAAATTACCTCCCATTTGATCCTGCAATTCCACTAGGCATCTACCCAGAAGAAGAAAAAATCATTTTCTCATTCGGACATTTGCTCTAGATTGTTTATCACAACTCAATTTACAATCGCCAAAATGTAGAAACAGCCTAAATGCCCATCAACTCAGGAATGGATTAATAAATTGTGGTCCATGTATGTTGTGGAATACTATTCAGCCATAAAAAGATGGTGACTTCACATCTTTTGTATTATCCTGGATGGAGTTGAAACACATTCTTCTTAGTGAAGTATCACAAGAATGGAAAAGCAATTATCCAGTGTACTCAACACTAATATGAAGCCAGTAGATGGGCTAATCCATGCCCACCTAAGAGAAAAACTCGGTTCAATTCAGGTTGGGGGGAGGGGTAATGAGGGAGGAAAAAAAGACGGGGACGGTGGGCTGCTCCCACTGAATGGGCCCAGTGTGGGGGTGTTTGGCACACCTTTTGAATTTGGGACACAACTACGAGAGGGACTCTACCTAACAAATTCAAGTATTTTGACCTGGTTGTTTGTACTCTCACATTAACCCAAAAGAAAAATATAAAAAAGATGTAGAGGAATGTTCCTTCTTCATTACCTTAGAGTATCTGTAATTATTTTTGTGATATGACATATCTTCTCTAAATGTTTGTTGAATTTGTTATGGTTAAGAAATATGAAAATTTATTATAGATGTCCAGGTATTCATCCATTTGTCTTTTCTGTGCTCTCTGAAATTTATTTAGTTATTAGATACTTAGACTGTGGTAATTTGCTAGTGCACCAGAAGTCGTCCTGACTTAAGAACTTATGTTCAGCTGGTTGCAGTGGCTGATGCCTATAATCCTAGTACTTTGGGAGGCCAAGGTGGGTGGGTTGCTTCAGCTCAGGAGTTCCAGACCAGCTGAGCAAGAGTGAGACCCCGTCTCTACTTAAAATAGAAAGTAACTAGCTGGGTGCTGTGGTGGGTAGTCCCAACTACTCAAGAGGCTGAGGCAGGAGGATCACTTTAGCCCAAGAGTTTGAGGTTGTTGTGAGCTATGATGCCATGGCACTCTACCAAGGGCAACAAAGGGAGACTCTGTCTCAAAAAACAGAAAAGAATTTGTGGTCCTTCGTATGTGATTTGTTAGGAAATTTACGACTTTTGGTGTTCATGGAAACTAAAAGAGTAAGAATAATAAGATGTTATTAGGAAGAGTTACTGGAGTAAAATGCACAAATAGGATTCTAATTTGTGCTCTTCAAAGAACAATGAAACTCAGCTATTTATTGTCTGGCCTTGAACTACATAAAACAATAAAATGTGAAATCTGGATGACCCTGTGGATCAGCTAGCCAGCATTTCCCAAAGTGCGTTCCAAGTATGTTAATTGTTGTTACAGAAAGAAAACAAAGGAAGAGAACTGTGGCCAAGCAGGTTGGGGAAGTTTAGGCATAAACAAAGATACCCAAGTTCCCTTACTGCGGAATCCTCTCTGTTCATTAATACACCAAATGCATCTTAAATACCCCATAGAGGATACAACATATAATGATGTCCAAATTCATTTGACCAAGGCATCGTTTTTTGTAGAGCATATCTCAAGATTACTGTAAAGATAAAAGTGACCCACTTAATCAAGTCCCAGAAAATTAAAGTCATTTAACAAAGATTTCTTAGTAGTAGAGCAAAAAGAACTCAGATATCCTCATCCTTATCTGAAATTAGTCTTTCTGTTTATTTTTGCTTTCTCAGATAGATAATAAAATTCACATAATAATTATATCATTTTCCCCTACATTTTCCAAGCAAGCTTGCACTAAAAATATCACAACTAACTTTTGAGAATTAAACGCATTAATAATGAAATGACTTTCTCATAAAATTGGGAGTACAATTATTTGTAAAGTTCTATGAGAAAAATTATTAGCACTTTTTTTAAACCATAATTCCCTGAACAAATGTTTTTTAACATTTTACTCATTCTTTTTATAATTAGGCATAAAATGACTCACAGTTCATTCATAATTTAATGGATCCTTGTGGTTATTTCCAAATAAGATTGGTATTTCTGCACATTATAGATAAGCAGTCAGTCACATGTGACATAAAACTCTTTTTGAAAATAATTAGTTTTGCAACGTGATATATAGAATTTCTCAAAATCTGATGAAAAAGAATAATCAAGAATTCATAGGAAATAGTGTAAGAATCTGATGCCAGCGTAATGAAACTAAAAGAGTGTGAAAGTGAAATTATCTCAGTCTCTGGGAGACGATTTTTCAAGCTGCAAGGTTTTCAAACTTTTAATTAAGGGTGGCTGGTGTTTATTACTTTTTTGTTAAGAAAACAAAAACAAACAAACAAAAATACAAAGCTGGTTTAGGTTTTGAGTCCAAGATCACTTGAGAAAAAAATCATTGTGTGTTACTGTTGGTTATGTTCTAAATACATTGACCACCGACCATGGGAGCAGATGACAAGTCCTTTCCCATGTTCTGGCTTCAGCATGAACAACAACTAATGGCCAGAAAACCATAAGCCAAGCAGTCAAGTGATGAAGGCTACTTGTGCATTTATTATGACAGCAAGAAGTGAACTTTTACTACCTTTTCCTGTTTTTATTATAAGAGATAATTTTCATGCATATACACAGTTGACCTCCTCCCTACATTGACCACCTTCTCAAGTTTGACCTAATGGTCATAAGACCAGACATGCACAAGTGTGTATCAGTACAGTAGGCCTAGTTCCTTTCATTGATCACCTCCATACGTTGACCAGTTTGTTACAGTCCCTTGGGTGATCACCTTATAGAAGTTCTACTACAGATAGAAGAGTGTAGGTTACCTTTCTGAGAAATTTGATGCTACTGACCTCAAAAAGAAAGGCCAAGAGGCTACTGCTCTGCCTCGGAGGGAATATGGAAGCTTATATGCTCCAGAAATTTTCATTCTTCCCTAGGAAGTTGTATTGTTATTGGCTAAAGGAGGAATAACCAGATAACTAATCTAACGAAGATCTCTTAAGATTTTTAAACAAACATTTGACAATAAGAGAGAAGTTTTTATATCTGTGTTTTGGCTAGGAAAAAGCACTTAGACTTCATTGGATTTCCACAAGGGCTTAGAATTATTATTTGCTCAGAGAATTTTTAAAACGAATATGCCAGAAAATGTGTCTCTAAAAACAGAACTCAACATTTGACATGCAAGAAGGTTGTGAGCTTTGTAATTCAATACACTGGCCACGGACTTCAAAAATTTTTCTCATCTATATTTAATGTCACCTTCCAAATGTGTCGTCTGATAGGTCATATGCATTATTTTTCTGGTAGTAGCCCTGTTTGGATTGTTACTAAATTTTCAAATGAACTGAAGGCAGATACTTAGCCTAGGTCTCCCTACATGTAGTTACTGTGGCATCAAGCATGAATTCTGCACATTCACAATAAATACTTATTAATTGGGTGATTGGTAAGTTTCAGACCTCGCCAGTTAGCCTCAATTGCTAAGTGTCTCTCTTAAATCTCAGGTCTCTTCTTAAACATCTAACACCCCTCTGAAGTTCCTTCAAGCCATTCTGTTATTTCAGATACAACCTTAGCAAAATTACTAAGTCTTTTTTTTTTTTTTTTTTTTAAAAACTTAGAAGGAATATTGGGAGTCATAAGTGAGCTGCCAGCCTTGGAACGTTTTTGTGTAGTGACCTAATTTCATGGGAATTTGCCAGATCTGCTGTATGGAAGAAATCCAGACCTGGTCCTTCTGTCTCCGGGGGTTATTCAGCTGACACTATATACAGCCAGGCTCTTCACATTGTTGTGACCTTCAAGGGACTCTTTTCTTAATACTAACCCCTTCTAATTTTGCTACATAAAATAAACCGTAAGAAATAAAGGTGCAACCATGCACATGGGTTATACAAACGCATGCAATGCAAAGATCTTACTTCCAATGACATTTCTTACACTAAACTATGACATGACACTTACTTCTCATTACTCCAGACTTCTATCATATGCATGTCGAATAATTCCAGAAGTTTCTTAGAGTCATTTTATCCAGTATGTTACTAAGACCCGTTCCTTCAAAGTCAAGTTGCTCACTGCCCAACTTGGACCTTCACGTAACTTCTCTCCTTTCTGTTCCCACATGACCCTTCTAAAGCCAGATCTAAAGTTATTTTTGACATCAGAGTCAATTCAACATGGAGGTGTATTGACCTTCTCTTCCTTCAGTCAACTAATACCAGAGTATTATATGTTGGTACACTCAGAATTGTGCTTTAATTCTGTTCTGTCTACAAGCTTATAACCTTTGCTGGAGAATACTTTGAGTCTACTTTCTGCCCCTCCACCCCGCCACCCCACCCTTCATCTGGGAGCACTGTAAAGGCCTTTGGCCAAAAGCAATGAACTTGTGACTTTCTAACTCCCGTATAGCCTGCTCAGGGACATTAATGCAGGAAAAGTGAAAGCTTCTCTATTATCCCAAATGGCTTTTCAAATAATTAGGAGATTTTAATCATTGTGTCCAGCTGATGCTTTCAGGTTCCCCACAGGCAATCCAACATTTCCCAGGCGAGGAAGGTGGCCCTGTTCATTTAGGAGAGGGCACTTTGTTCTCACCGCAGATGACCTTCAATACATGTAAACTCGGAAGGAGCCTCTCTGGGCATGCCACGATCGAAATGGATGGTTTGGCATCGATGCTTGCAGTGCTGGGCACCAATCTCTCAGAGTGATCTTCAAGAAGAGAAGGGCTTCAAATTTTTAAAGAGGCAGAGAGTTTTTTTTTTTTTTAACGTTAGATTTTTGGCATTTTGATCTTTTCTAAGCTGGCCTCGAATTCAATGAGTCATTTCCGTATTTCCGTGACTTCTTTCCTGTAGAGAAAGGGATGGAAAGGCGTGCCAAGACCCAAGGGACCTTCAGAGAGGTCAAGGAATGTTAAGATGGCCCCAAAATGAATCTGAATCAAAAGCCTTAAAAGTAGGAAGTCTTATAACTAACCAATCCACTCCTGCCCGGGTCCAATTTGTGCCGTTGTACCAGAAGACTACAGACTGGGTAATTTATATAGGACAGAGATTAATTTCTTACAGTTCTGACAACTGGAGAGCCCAAGATCAAGGGGCTGGCAGCTGGCAAAGGCCTCACTGCTGCATCATCCCCTGGCAGAAGACAGAAGTTGAAGGAGAAGAGAGTGAATTGCAACAGAATGAATGAACCCACTGCTGAGATAATAACCTCCATTCACCCAGGAGGGCAGAGTCCTCATGACCTAATCATTTCTTGAAGATTCCTTCTCCCAACACTGTTGCATTGGGAGATTTGTTTTGTTTTGTTTTAGATAGAGTCTCCCTCTGTCACCCTAGGTAGAGTGCCATGGCATCGTAGCTCCCAGTAACTTCAAACTCTTGGGCTCAAGCAATCCTCTTGCCTCAGCCCCAGAGGTAGCATCACCACACCCAGCTAGTTATTTTCTATTTTTAGTAGAGACAGGGTCTTGCTCTTGCTCAGGGTAGTCTTGAACTCCTGAGTTCAAGGAATCTACCTGCCTCGGTCTCCCAGAATGCTAGGATTACACGTGTGAGCCACTGTGCCTAGCCAGCATTGGTAATCAAATTTCCAAAACACAGACTTTGGGATCCGACAACCACTGAATCACAACAAGTACTGTTGTATCCTCAGTAAGTATAATCAAAATGCATACATATATTTAAAATAAGGTTAATCGTCACAGTGTTGTTTATAATACTGAAATTTGGAAGCAAATATCCAGTGATAGGGAAACAGTCAAGCACAGTGGCAATGAAACATTCTGTAGTGGAGGTAGATTTATTGACCATCATAATATTTTACTTGAAATGAAAAAAGCAGGTTTTAAAACTGCTTCTATCAGGAGATTGTTTTTTAAGAAGAAGCAACATACAACATTGGCTGCTATATCAGTTTTAAAATTTCCCTCTGTATTTTCTAATTGTTCTATGGGAAATAAGTTGTGTTTTTACAGTAAAAAGGAAGGGAGAAAAAGTGAGATGTTAAAGTGCACATTAAAATATTTTCTCCCCTTTCTTTTCTTTTCTTTATTTATTTTCAAAATATATGCACACCCATCCTTGCAAACCATTTTCAAGGATGTATGGATCTCTTGAGTTCCATCTACAGACTCTCTGAGTTCCATGACTCACTTGTTACTATTTCATCTAGGTCCTAGGATGGCTCTAAAGGGGAGGAAAGCTACTAGGAAGGTGAACGGGCGCCCCCTGAGCAGTTCCCTGTGCCCGGCTGGGAGGGACAGGAAAAGAGGTGCCACTTGAGGTGAGAGAGCGAGCTTTGGGGTTCACCAGGCAGGTAGCACGCCTGCACCCCAGCCACAGCCCAGCGTGGGGAATGGGAGAGAAGCAACCAGTTCTCAGCACCTTCTGCAGGGCAAATTTGCAGGATGTTGGTTCTAGAAGAGTCTCCAGAAGGAATATCGATGCACTGCCTTTCAAGAAGATTTATAGACACATATACACACATACACATACCACACCTACAGACTCATAAACACACTCATACCCTATACATATACACACGTGCACACACACTAAATACACGTCCACTATACATATACACACTCAGCCTCAGACACACATAAACACACATATGCTATGCATATGCACACATGAACACATACACACTACTCACAGGTGCATACACACTGTACACACATATGTACACACACAGATACAAAGAGCTGACAGCATTTCAATTTCCGCTTAGAGAGAAAATAGAGATCACAAGATGATCATTTTACCTACTTGCCTGTCCTCCTGGTCACCTTGCCTCTCCTCCTCTGCCCTCTATGCCACCCCCTCCTAATGCCTCGGAAACCTTGTTTTTCAGACCATTTCTATTATTAAGCAACAAAAGTCAACTGCCTGGGATCTGTGAATTATTCAAGTATCTACAGACGTTTTTGCATCCAGAAAAAAAAAAAAGACATTAAATCCAAAATCTGAATCACGAAAGTCAAATGTAATGGATCGTAGAATGTATATCAAATGTAATATTGTATCAGGATGGCCAACTTAGTATTCATGAATGTGAGTCGGGATGTTCTCAATTTTTCTAAATTCCCAAGTATGAGCATTGATTGCTGATAAATCATATTGAATTATATACATCAAGAGAGTTATCCATAGCCAACACATTTTGAAAGTGACGTTGTAAAAATGCTTTTGATTTTTTTCATTATATGTGACGAACGTGAGTTGGGTGTGCCTTTCTGTGTGATCCCATGTCAGGTAGGACCTCGAAAATGAAGACAGTGGTGCTCTTTTGTGGTATAAAATTGTCGTCCCTCCGCCCCTCCACACCTCTCAGCTGTCTTCCTCTTCTCAACTTCTCAAGCGTGGTCCACACATACTCTTTATCTCACAGATACATGGTTTCTCTTCCACCCTTTCCATTACAATGAAATGCCTCACCAGAGACACCAACAGCCTTGTTCCTAAATGCAACTCACACCTTTCAGGTTTTTGTTTACCTGCTTCCTCTTCGTGAAGAACAGTTGCCTTGGCTTTTGTGATCCTTTCATCTCTTGGTTCTCTTCTTACTTCTCTGCCTACTCATTTGTCTTTCTTGCAGGGTTCTCTTTGTTCTTTATAGGTCAATGTCCTTCGGGCATTTTACCCCAGACTCTCTCTGCTCTCTCTATAGACTCTCCCCGGGCAATTCTGGCTTATCTAGCATCTGGGTGACCATGAACCTGGAACACCAATCTTCAGCGTTCACACCCATAGATCCAGATGTCTGTTGGCCACCGCCAGGAAGCAGTTCAGAATTAAATGACTAAATGGGGTTTCCATTTCTCACCCTCACTCCCACACCCTTCTTCTCTTCCTTGTACTCTTAATATCAACAAGTGGTACCAGCATTAGCCAGGTGCTGGGAGCTGACTGTGGATGCTCACCCTCACCCTCTCCAGATGCTGTATTCAGCCATCTGAAAGCCCTAACTCTTATATCTTCTGTATCTTCTCTCAGTCCATCCATTCTTTTTAAACCATTGGAAAGTCATAACTCTTGCATCTTCTATCAGTCCATCCATTTCCATACCCATTCCTCCCGATCTGTAGATTCCTGCAACAGCCTCCTGAGTAGCCTCTGCCTGTCACCCCTTTTTCCACTCTGCTCTCCAAGTAATATTTTTAAAATACAAATGACATGCCATTGCTTAAACGCCTCAGTGTTCCCCCATTACTCTCAGGAAGAAGTTCAAAGTCTTTACCATGACTTACAAGACCAGCAAAACCTGTCCCAGTATGTCCAGGTGCCTTTCTGCCCTGGTCCTATTAAAGTGAAGTTCCCTCCCCCACCACTCCACACCCTCTCTTGCCTCCAGGCTTCCGGGCATGCAGTTCCCTGGCCTACAACACTCTTCCTTGCCTCTCTATCCAGCAAGCTAACCCTTAGTGCCTTTTGGATCTCAGGTCAGAAGGATGCCCCAAATCAGAATGACCTGACTCTCCTAAGTATAGTCACTGCATTCTTTATGCTAGTGGGGCTTTCACATTATTTATAATCACTTGTTTACTTGGCTACTTCCTCTTCCCACTAGGCTGCAAACTCTAGGAGGGCAGGGATTGTGTCTATACCGTGCAGCATAATAAATCCACAATAAATACTTGCTGAATATGAATGAACAAGCACCAGGATCACATCTGATGGACTACTAACTAAACTGACCTTGGTAAGAGAGTTTTCTGAGTCAGTTGTCCCATCTACCAACTGCGTTCTTAAGTGGCACTCTGATACCTTCTAAACCCATTGAGAAAGTTCTGTAATATTTACCAAGCACTTTGAAATAGTGGGGTAAATGTTCCAGGGGAAGGTGGCCTATTTTAAGTTAAGACTTGGGTCTGGCTGCCCAGAACAAAATGGGCTACCTTCGTTGCAATGAAGCCACTAAAGGTCATTTGTTATAAGCATTGATATTTACGGCTAGTGGGGCAGGAAGCCACCAAGTACAAGGCCAGATCCAGACAAAGGCTTGCTGCCATTTGAATGAATCAGTGGCTGCCTGTGTTCCAAATGCTTTGTTCTCAATAACCTCACACACGACTGTCTCACGTTCAAAAAAGTAAGCAAATAAACCCAAGAGATTCCCAGATTTCCTCCTGAGTTCTTTATCAGAACTCAGTTCTGTATTGTAACAGAAGCCCACATTGAACCAGAGAGCAAATACTCTTTATTGGTAATGAAGAAGTATTGTTTATGAATTCTTACATGGTGGCAGTAGCCATAGTATTAACTTTTCACTTGTGATTGCCAGGTTAATTCATAAAGGAGGCAGCAAAACTGAAGGACATTCCAAATCATCAGGATGAGTTAAATCGGAGGCCAGGAAATACAACATTCAGGCTTAACAAATTCAGGTTAAACTTTGACTTTTGGCAGAGTTTAACCACGCACTCAATGCAATCACAACTCTTGTGGTGCACAAGATCTGAGATCAAAGGGAGGAGGGGACCCTGGATCTAGGCATTTACAGGCATTGACTATTACTTTTATGGTGTTTCTCACCTACATAACTGTAGCCTGTGCATATGTATTCTTGTTTTGGAGGAAACACTAAGAGAAGCCTTTTTAAAATATGAGGTTAATACGTACAATCTAAGTGTGACTCAATACCAAGCGCATAAGTTCTTACATAGAAGGGAATATTCAGTGCAATGCTTCAATAACTCATAAAAAGAAAAAATCCTATCCCTTTAAAGTAACAGCATTCCTGATGAATATTCATTACAAAAGAAAAGTTGAGTTCATGATTTCAGGGAAGTGTTCGGGGAAGCGGAAGTCTGTTACCCAAGCCCATGTGACAGGAACAGGCTCTAGGTTTGACTCCCACATTCTCTTGTGCTGAGCTAATGAGCTATAAGCTTCAGGCTTGGGCTTTTTTTTTCTTTACCTCTTAATGTTTTTTTTTAATTCATTTTATTTTTTACCTCTCAATCTTTAGATGGAGCAGTGATATTTTCTGGAAGACCCCAAGGGAAGAATACAAGGTTTAAGTATAATATTTGCCCAGCACTCTGAAGATGAAAGTGCCTATCAAATTCAGAATCTTGACTATTTTCATCACGAAGCTCATATGAGCTCAGAAATTTAGGAGTGACAGTTCAAGAGCCCCACGTTCAGAATGCTAGTGAGATGACTGTAAGAAATGGTTAAACCAATTCCTGCAACGATTCCGATTCTGAGGATTTATATGGTTCAACAATAATTGTATCCCAAGCCATGCATGATAATAAAAATTAGGCTGCACGCTTACTAGTCATGTAGAAAACAATTGATAAAAGCAATCCCAAGCCAAATCCCCAATGAGAGACGGCAATCAGCTACCTCGGTAAGGGTGGCTTAGACCAACAACAAACGGGTGCAGGCTGGCTTACAGGGAGTCCCCGTCATACTAGACAAAGCATTTCATAAATCCCTCAGTTAGGAACTGAAAAATTTAGGGGGGACCAACCCAAACCAGGCAACTGACCTCAGTTCTACTTTCCCAAAGATCCCGGGCCCCCATCTCACTGATTTTCTAAACATTTATTGAAAGAAGATATTAGTTACAGCTTTCTCATAAATGCCCTTTATCAAATTGAGACTCTTCAATTCTTAGTTCCCTGAAAGTTGCTTTTTATTTTTTGTAAATTAGGAGTGGATGTTGGATTCTTTCTAGTAGTTTTTCTATGTCCATTGAGATGATGTTTTCTCTTTTTTAATTCATTAACATGATGAATCACTGACTAATTAATTGAAACCAACGTATCAGTTCTAGGATAAATTCCACTGAATATGGTACATTATACTTTCATATATTGTTGGACTTGATTTGCTGAACTTCTGTTTAGAATTTTCCATGTGTGGTCTACGCATGTAAGGAAGGATACCGCACTGTCCTTCTCTTTCCCTGTGATGTTTGCTTGTGGCATCAGGATAATGCTGGACTCATAACAATTATTTGGAAAGTGTTCCCTCCTTTTCCAAAAGACTTTGTATAGAATTGGTATTTTTTTCTTTCTTAACTATTTAGTAGAATCTATAAACAAAACCACCTGAGCCTGGAGTTCTCTTTGTGGGAAGCTTTTAAACAACAAATTCTTTAGGAGATATAGGTAAATTTAATTTCCAATTATCTATTTTTCAAACATCTTTGTTATTGTTTTCTAATTGGACTTAGTTTAAACATGGTGAGAGAGTGCACTTCATATTCCTGAATTGCAAAAGGTGGTTTATCTTGGTTAATATTCCATGTGGTCTTGAGGAGATGGCTCATCCTATTCTGTTGGCTGAAGTACAGTATACATGTCATCTACACCTTCTGTATTCTAATTTCCTGTCCACTTGTTCTAACTACCAACAGAATAATAGCAAAACCTCTGGCTGTAATTATACTTATCAATTTCTCCTTGTAGGTCTATCACTTTTTCCTTCATGTATTTTGAAGCTACTAAATTCCATGCATAAATGGCTAGGGTTGTTATGCTAACTTCATTAATGGACTCTTTTATCATTATGAAATGAATTTTTTATCCCTGTTAATATTCTTAGCCTCCAAAGCTACCTTATGTAATGCTAATATTTCACTTTAGCTTTTTAAAAATTAGTTTTATCCATCACGAGGGCCACCACGACAAAGAAAAAAAATAAATGTAAATTATTAGTTTTAGCATGGTATATTTTTGCCATTTTTTGCTTTTAAACTATCTGTGCCTTTGGCGGCACCCATAGCTCAGTCAGTAGGGCTCCAACCACATACACTGAGGGTGGCAGGTTCGAAACCAGGCTACTGTTGTTTAGCCTGTTAAACAACAATGACAACTGCAACCAAAAAAACAAAAAAGAAAGAAAGAAAAAAGCCAAGTGTTGTGGTGGGTGCCTGTAGTCCCAGCTATTTGGGAGGCTGAGGCAAGAGAATCTCTTAAGTCCAAAAGTTTGAGGTTGCTGTGAGCTGTGATGCCAAGGCACTCTACCCAGGGTGACAGCTTGAGACTCTGTCTCAAAAACAAACAAACAAAGAACTATCTGTGCCTTTATATTTAAAACAGGTTTCTTGTAAGCAGCAATATAGGCAGGTCTTGCTTTTTGGGTCTAGTCTATTTACATTTAATGTAATTATCAACATGTAAATCTATTGTCTTGCTATTTGTTTTTTACTTGTCCTATATGTTGTTTGTTCCTTTTTCCCTCTTTTCATGCATTGTGTTTGAAACTAATTTTTTTTTTTTTTATGATTTTGTTGCATATTTTCTAATCCTTCCGAGTGTTTCTCCACCACCACCATTATTCTGTCCTGTGGACTCCAGATGTCTCAGTCTCCGTGGACTATAATCTCTTCAACTCAGCAAGACTTCCCTACTCTGCCTCTGTTCCCCCTCCCTGAATGTGGCTTCTAAGTCAGCTGGGGGAGGCAGCCAGGGCCACCGTAGGGCCTCCCTCACCTCATTCATCTGCCATCTTTCCGGGGTCACTATTGTCTGATGTCCAGTATTTTGAAATTGTTATTTCATATGTTTTGTCCATCTGTTTTTGTTTCTGAGTTGTACTATGGTCTAAATATTTGTGCCCCTCCAAAAGTCATATGTTGAAATCTAATTCACAATAGGATAGTATTCAGAGGTGGGGTCTTCAGAAGGTGATTAGGTCATGAGGGTGGAGCCTTCATGGATGGAATTAGGGCCCTTATAAAAGAGGCCTAGGGGGAGCTTGTTCACACCTTCCACTATGTGAAGATACATAAAAGGTATCAACAAGGAACAGACCCTCGGTAGACACCAAGTCTGCTGGCACCTTGGACTTCCCAGCCTCCAAAACCACGTGCAATGTGTTTCTCTAGTTTATAAATTACCCAGTAGTTTTGGGTATTTTGCTACAGGAGCCCAAGCAGACTACAACAGGTTGTTTAAAGCAGGAGAGTAAATCCAGTCACTTTTTCTCTGTTTTAGGCAGACAGAAATGATTCTGGGTAGAAAGTGGTGTTATTGGCAGTTATGAGTTATTCTGATGCAAATTGGACATGTTTTAAAACATGAGTCTGAAGGTTGAAACTATTTCTAGAATGTCCTAAAATATTTAAGAAAACTATCTGAAACTTTTTCTTATGCTAATTAGCTCAAAAAATGTATAGTGCCATTAAAATATAAAACCAAAGTAAACCAGAAGCAAATAGCTAATTCTTGCTTTACTTTAAGAATCTCTGCCAACACTAATGTAACCTCTCTCTCAAGAGCTTAGTTAAAAGAGGTGCTTGTTAGATTTATTTCGTTTTCAGGCAAGGAAGGTCATTGTGGGTTAACAATTACCCAAGTCTCTCCTTGATTTAATCTTAATCTAGAAACAGGTCTATATCTTGAAGACTATCGTACTGAATAAAAAATATCTTGATACTGGTGGCTGAACATTTACTATAGTGTCTGTAAGATGCAAACACAAAGCTAATTTACCTCCACCTAGTATTATCTGAAAATATATGTTTTCCATATAGCATGATTGAAAAATATTTTTCATTACATGAAACTAATGATTTTTAAAGGAAGCATAAAGAAAACCACATAAATATTTATATATTTTCCATATGTTATTTTTTAAAGGGCAGCAGGTGTTTATTTTTTATTTGTATTTGTCTCTGATTCTATCTTTATCATAAATCAGCTATTTTTCCTTACTGTTTCCCAAACCTTCCATTTTTTAAGAGCATCTGATATGAACAATACCAGTGCCCCACATTTCTGTGTTAATAGTAATGTCTGGACATTCTCTGGAGAAAATTGCTTAATGACCACCCAGCTTAGTTTGTCTGGAAGGTCCACCTTTGCTTCTGAATTATTTCATATTTCTTTCCAAAATTCATACACAGGGGAGAACACATACACAGGGGTGTGCACACTCACATGCCTGCATACACACATACCCACACACCTAGCTGGGGATTAATTACCTTGATTTTAAGAAGAGGAAAAAGGAAATACATGGATTTGTTAGCTATTGAATTCTCTCTGTGATCCATCCCTTTGAAACCCCAAAAGTCACCCTATAAGTAATGAAGAGGAGAACCTTTATAAGTAACTCACTTTCTCCATCCACATTATTGCTCCCCAAATTAGTCTTTTCTGCTTGTGTATTTGCAACACCCTAACTGACCGTGGGAATCTCCCGGCTCCTCTTTGATTCTGCAACACCCTCAGGTCTGGCTGTCCCCAGGCTCTGAACTTGGCTACCCTAGAGACTTGATCGCCTTCCCCACACTTGGCCCAGCTGAGCCTGTGCTGGCTGTCAGCCTCTGGAGCTGACGTCCATGAACTGCTACCTTGCTTTTCACTGCGTTGACCTTTTCGTGTGTGTTGACACTGAAGGGTAAATCATCATCATTGACAACTTGACCTTCACTTTCCTGAATTCCTTTACCTCCTTTCTTTTCAGTTTCCCATTTCCCATTCCCCTCGTGGTGCCCAGGTGCACAGAGCCGTGCCCATTTTTCTTCTGCATGTCACCATTCCCACTCTGGGCGGCGTGCGGCTGAGTACAAAAGGTGTAAGCATACAGCCAAAGAAGTGGAGAAAAACCAAAAAGAGAGAAAAATAGAAACACATCCCAAGATAGAAACTGCCTTCCTGCTAGCCTGCTTTGCCTTGACTGTGACCTTCTGAAAAAAAAAAAAAAAAAAAATGGGGATGAGAGGGGGATATGACAGTACAGAAAATGGTGTGGAAATTGAATTGGGGTAGGAATTATGAGAAATCAAAGGATAGCGTCTAAACATGTTGCAGAGAAATGGTAGAACATTGAAAATGGAGGCAACAGAAGGGGAGGAGGTTGAGAAATTGGTGAGGAATGAAAGAAAATACACTATAAAGAAAGCTAAGAGAAAAGATGCCATGGATTTTTTCACAGAAAGAAATCATGTTTTGCTGGGACCAGATTTAGTCCATGTTGGGCACTGAATTCTGTGAAATGTCTGGCAGTCCTTTTTTTTTCTTTTTTTTTCTTTTTCCATACAAGTGTTTCTGTAGATATGTAGGTTTGCTATAAACTGCTTTCACTGTGCAAAGGATTTTTCCTACAAAACTTTCCAAGGTACCACATTTCAAAACTCGGCCAATCAAAAAAGAAACAATCAACACAGGGACATTGTTATAAGATATTTTAACCAGGGCAGAGAAAATAAAGCAGAGACAGATGCTGAGAGTTAAGCAGAGACAGTGCACACATTTTACAGAAGAGCAGAGTCTAAATGTAACATCTTTCACAGAGCATTGCGTGCCAGCTCAAGAAGATTCATATACTGATTATTGTAAGAAATCACACATCTCAGGCTTAATCTTGCGGTTCAGATGTATGCAAAACACTTATCAAAATGACGCAAGTTTTGCTTTTGTAGACGTGGCAATATTGTACACAACTGATATTTATTTCCCTCCATAGCTGCCTCATAAATAGAATGCATTAAAGAGTCCGTTACGGCCTCTTGTAGCATTTCTCTTGATTTCCTAGTTTAAATCGTCCCTGTCTCCCCTCAACCTTGCTTTGTCAGCTCACTTAGGAGAAAACTGGTGGGTTATGCTTATGTCACCAACTATGCCCTTGTTATTTGCTGATACTCTTTACTTGAACATCAGACAACTATATCACAATGGTAGATAAAAGTTCATGCCGTCTATTTATGCTAATTTCAATTTCCTTTGTAAGGAAAAAGATGGTCTCCCACTTCTCTATCTTTACCAGGATGATAGTGGAGCTACTTGCCAAAATTGTGCTTTTCCTCAAAATATAATGAACTAGGGCTCTTCTACCAGGATGGAGAGGGCAGATCAGGAGGAAGATAATTTACTGGCCATTAGCAAGCTCCCAGGTCAGCTAATTAAAGCCTACAGCAAGTTCCTTAGGCCTGTGATTTGCCTATCTTGATCTTGACGATACAATGGGGAAAAGGTAAAACATAATGAAGGCCAACAACGGGCTACTTAGCATCAAAAACTAATGGTGTACTTCACCATCATTCACAAGGCTCAGGGGTGGAGTTGACTGAATGGGAAAGAAAATCAGAGAAAACAATTCAGTCTTTCTGGTTTTAAGGGCCAGGCCTGAAGATAGAATTGTCGCCTCTACAAGTCAATTTTAAATTAGGGTCTCCTGATCATATCCTCTCTCTCTTTCTCTCTCTCTCTATTTTCTTATCTCTCCCTGTCTCTACCCCCAGCTCTCTATGTACACACACACACACACACACACACACATACAATTCACAAGTATTTCAAAGAAAAGAGGAAGATTTTCTGTACCAGTCACAGGATGTCCGAAACTATTTAAGAAACACTGGTTGCAAATTTTTTTTCCTAAATTTGGCCCATTTAAAGAGTAGGATATTAGACCCTTTTCAGTTTCATGTTGTGATTTAAAATTCCACAGACACCCTTTTGGTGGTGTGTGCGCACATGGACGTTCCCACTGGTAGAATGACGAAATCACATTTGAGTAAGTATCAGGACGCAAGAACTCAAGGCCCACCTTTGACATCAGTATGTGGCCTTGGGTCAGTCACTTAAATACTCCAGACCTTGGTCTCCTTAGCTAAAAATGCTGGTGGAGAGTACAACAGGGGTAAGCTGCAGGGGCGGGCAGTGAGTAACGTAATGTTCCCTTTGTGGGGAACTTGCCTGTGACTCCTTCCCAGATCACACTGCAAGCATTCCATGACAGGAAGGGGGCCACCCTGGAAGAGAAGTATTCTGTTTTCATTTGAACTTGTCATCTCATACAGCAATGGTCCCCAGTCTTTTTAGCATCAGGGACTTGTTTCAGGCAAGGCATTTTTTTCATAGATGGGGGGATGGTTTTGAGGTGAGTCAGCAATCAACTAATGTCTTATGGTCTCTGTGCAGTCAAACCTCTCTGCTAAAGATAATCTGCATTTGCAGCCCCTGCCTAGCACTAGAATCACTTCCTCAGCTCCACTTCAGATCATCAGGCGTTAGATTCTCATAAGGAGTGCACAGCCTAGATCCCTGACACGAGCAGTTTACAGTAGGGTTCATGCTCCTAGGAGAGTCTAATGCTGCTGCCTTCTGATAGGAGATGGAGCTCAGATGGTGATACAAGTCACTGTATTACAAATGAAGCTTCACTTGCTCACCCAATACTCACCTCCTGCTGTGTGGTCCACTTCCTAACAGGCCACAGACTGGTACTGGTCTACAGTGATAAAGTGATGATCTAGGTCCCAGGCATACCTTATCTCTGTTTGGACTTAAAATAATAAATATCGGGTGGTGCCTGTGGCTCAAAGAAGTAGGGCGCCAGCCCCATATGCCAGAGCTGGTGGGTTCAAACCCAGGCCTGGTCAAATAAATAAATAAATAAATAAATATCTAGCTGCGATGTATACTTCCTGGAAAATAAGGGTCTGTAGAAAAATTAAATTCTGATTATTTTTATTTTATTTTTTTTTTTTTGAGACAGAGTTTCACTCTGTTGCCCTGGGTAGAGTGCCATGGCGTCATAATTCATAGCAACCTCAAACTCTTGGGCTCAAGTGATTCTTTTGCCTCGGCCTCCTAAGTAGCTGGGACTACAGGTACCCTCCACAACACCTGGCTAGTTTTTTTGTTTGTTTTTCCTTTTAGTGAAAAGGATCTTTTTCTTGTTCAGGCTGGTCTCAAACTCCTGCGCGTAAGCCATCCATCAACTTCAGCCTCCTGAGTACCTGGGATTGCAGGTGCCCATCACGCGCCCTGCTAGCTTTTCTATTTTTAATAGAGATGGGGTCTTGCTCTTGCTTGAGCTGGTCTTGAACTCCTGAGCTCAAGCAATCCATCCACCTCAGCCTCCCAAAGTGCTAGGATTACAGGTGTGAGCCACTACACCTGACCCCTTAACTTCTGGATTTATTTTTTTAAGAAATGGAATCCAGCTGTGTTGCCTAAGCTGAATTTGAACCACTGGCCTCGACCATTCTTCCTCCCACCCTAGCCTCCAGTGTAGCTGGAACTACTACATTTCATAAAACACTATGAAATGAGAAATAAGTATTTTTTTCAGTATTTCGAGATTGACAGAAAGTTCAAAAGCCTTCAGTTTTATTCTGTCTTAATCTTGCTGTCTTTGTCTTGAGTCTACATGCAAGTTAAATCGCAAACAAAGAATATGAAAACTGACCACATTAAAAAAAAACAAAAAACTTTATCTGGAGCACATGAGTTCTTACCTGGAACGCTGTTGCTGACACCCTGTCCTCTCATTTTTCTCTATCTCTAGTAGGGGTGTATTTAGTAGAGTCTGTATTTATCTCTGTATGAAGCTGGATTTCACTTTACTTTCTCTTTATGGTCTTATCACATCGTTTACAAACACTTTGTCTCTGTTACAGAAAATAAATGAAATTCTAGGCTTTCGATGAAATGTCACGCTGAAATGGATGGTCCGAAAATCTATATTTAGATGACTGACTCCTGTTTGAGGAAGACATGATAAATGTTTCATGCATATAAACTGAATGATGATGGATTTAATGATCATCCCCTAACTGGGGAATGCTATTTTGGAATAATTAAATGTTCCATCATTTGCAAGTCTAAATAGTCCATTGTTGGTTCCTGTTTTTGTCTGTCAACAGATCCTTCCATTTTCTAAAGGAAATTTATCATTAAAACAATTGAAGTGATAGCAACATACCACTGGAGTGCCTTAGTAATAGCACATTGTATGGGACTCTAATTCATAGCTACAGTTCAGCAAAACTTAATTTATGTAGGAGTCTGCTTCGTAAGTGACAAGCATGACAAGCATTGTTGAAAAAGCTCCTGCTGGAGATTTATCTTCAGGTATTGAAGAGAGATCTTCGGTTTCAAGGAGTGGCTAAGCCTTTTGGCAGAAAAAAAAAGTCTAGCATTTACAAAGTATTTTATAACCAAGTAATTATTTCACAATTAATTTTCTTGCTGGATCCTCACAAAATTTTGGAGGTGCTTTTATACCCTATGTTTTCCTTTTAAAAACCTGTATTATAGTTAAGGCATTTCAAGATAATTTTATCTAATGGTCTAATTATGTTAAGTAGATGCTTTAATGTATGTTCTAATATTTAACTCCTCTAGGTCTTGGTCTTTTCAGCTGCAAAATAGTGGTGGAGCGAAACAGTGGGGCTGAGAAGTATATTTTTATTCATACATAGAAACATAGATATATGGATATATACACATATGTCTGAAGAAATATACCTTCTTTCCTATGAAATTCTTTTTATTTATAAAAAAAAAAGGACCTAGAAAAAATTTTCCAAAACTCTATCAAAATATTTACTCTTATGTTCAAGATCTTTCTGTAACACTTTTCATATACGTATATAAATACAACATTATGGCGGGAACAGCATAGTTATCTCATTAGTAATCATGTGAATAACAAATCACTCATTTGTTGAGCTAAAGGCTCCTCACCCTTATCACTGGCGCAGTTATGTTTCTATGAATTATTTCCAGATAGCTGTACTGTGTGAATATTTTTGAGAGTCTAAAACTTCACTATTTCTGTGACTGGGTCCTAGAAATCAAAGCAACTAGATTCATCATTAGGAAAAACCTGGTCATATTACAGACCAAATTCGATCATGGAATGATTGATTCAGATGTTACCCAATTAATTATTAAGATAGATGAAAATACCAGACAGATTGCTCCACAGCTAACAGATTTTGACTGTCTTGCATGTGCTGTGTGGTCCTTATGTGGAAGCCTAGACATTTGCAGATAGGCATTTGCTGGGTGTGGTGAAAAGCATCACAGGCCGTTCACAACATTATAAAAAAGATGGTGACTTTATACCTTTTGTGTTAACCTGGATGGAGCTGAAACACATTCTTCCTAGTAGAATATCACAGGAATGGAAAAGCAAGCATCTAATATACTCAATATTAATATGAAGTCAGCAGTCAATCTAATACACACCCACATAAGAGAAAAACTCAGTTCAATTCAAGATGTGGGGAGGAGGGATGGTGGAGGGACAGGGAAAAGGGAGAGGTACAGGTGTGCTCCCACTTAATGAGCACAATGTAAGGGTACGTGGCACATCTTCTGGGGGAAGGACACTGCTACAACAGGGACTCTTCCTAACAAATGCAAACATTGTAACCTAATTGAACTTTCAGATCCATTTGAAATAAAAAAAAAAAAAGAAAAAGAGAATGTACTACGTATCACCCATACAGTGGCACAGACCTGTTGGGAAGGTAAAGACTCAACTGCTTCTGGTTTGATTCAAGCCACCATAATAATGGAAAAAGTAATTCATTACAAGTTACAGTCTGCTTCTAAGAATTCTGTATTGAAGCTTTTCTGACTACTTGGGCATGGCTCCTTGCAATTCTTGTTCGTTATTTTACTTAATTGAAGTCTACTGGGCCATCTTATTGGTTTTGGTTGGCCTAAAGAAATTCTCCACAATTGAACAAAGGCTTTTGAAGATGGTGAGTTTCTGCATGTAGTCTGTAAAGAGACTTGGCAACCCAAGCCCATCAAATCTGCCGTGGTTAGTGGGGTGTTTTCAAATTCTCCAATGACCAAATGCACTTCAGTCCTCAAAATTATTCTTTGGAATGTTAGGCACAATTTATATGTGTTTTCTAGCGTTAAAAATACATTGAAACTAAATCATCTGCAATCTAGGAGTCTTCATGAAGAGAAGTATCAATGATTCCACAATTTACCCCTGAAAAGTTAAGGTCTTAAACTGAAAATAAGCTTGTATCAACAGATATAGATAAATTTCCACAAATTTCCCTGAAAGAAAAACTCTTTAAAGAATGTTTCAGTAAATATTTTGTAAATAACTTAAACGTAAAACGGGCTTAATCATTGGAAATCAGAGGCATGAGGCCTTCTTCTGTAAGCTATAGAAAGGGTGATTGTTGATTTGTTAGGAGTTGTATTTTCAGTATTTTTTTCAAAATATTTTATTAATCCAAGTGGGACCATAAAACATTGAAAGAGGTTTAAATATCAGTATCATGTCATGAATCGAAATATTATGAAGAAAAACTCAGTCCAATGTGACCATCATTGACTCAGGTAGATTTATTACAGTACTTGTCCAATTAACCAGAAGTTAGTCATTCAAGAAATAATAAAAGTAAAATGGATGCTCAAAAATTTTTGACTTAGTGAATCAGTGTAGACAATGGCTTTCTCAGAGATTAATTGCACTTTAATCATAATTCTAACTATAAATGGACATTAAGCTATAATTCAAAATTATGGGGTGCTCATAGAGGAAGTGAATTTCAAGAGGGGTGGGAAGCTATGGTTGGTGGTGCTTTGTTTTATGGCAGGAAATATTGTGCAGCCTAATAGAAAAGCTCCTCAGAGGAGAGAAAACCTGTCTTGTTTGTCTTTTTATCATGTTGCAGTACCCTCCCCATGCCTTCTTATAGAATTAATGACTTTTGAGCAGTTATTTAGTTGTGGAAGCACGGTGCAGGAAAACAGGAAAGAAAGGGGAAGTCCCTAATCAATTGTTTTCTACAATGCCTTTTATTGCAAGCTCTGCCCCTTGCTTATTGTTTTTTGTTGGTGTTGCTGCTGCAGTTAAATCATTTCACTTCCTACTCCTGTATAAAATTAGGACTAGATCTTCTCTGTCTGCTTCTTGAGATTTTGAAATGGGCCAGGTGCAGAGGCTCATCCTCATAATCCTATCACTCTGGGAGGCCAAGGTAGGGGGATTGCCTGAGCTTAAGAGTTCAAGACCAGCCTGAGCAAAAGTGAGACCCCCTGGTCTCTACCAAAAATAGAAAATAGAAAAACTAGCCGGGCATTGTAGTCGCAGACACTCAAGAGGCTGAGCCAAGAGTTGAGGTTGCTGTGAGCCATGGCACTCTAGCCAGGGGAAGGGAGTGAGATCCTCTCTCTCTCTCTCTCTCTCTCTATATATATATATATATATATATACCATAAAACCATATATATACCATAAAACCATATATATATATATATAGAGAGAGAGAGATCTCTCTATATATAATAATAATATATATTATTCAGAATATATATATATATATGTATTATTCAGAATATATATATATTCTGAAATAATGAAACAAAGTAAAATGCTCAAGTTAAGTACCTCGATTATGGCAAGATATTAATGAACTAACAATTTTGTTATTTGTATCTGTAATCTAAATTAGACAAGTTTGATTCAATATTAGAAAGATATCTTAATGGAGTAAATGCTAACTCTGGCTACCCAGCGAGCCTATAGTTGGAATCACCATTTCAGATTCAGAGAGGGAAGAAAACTGCATAAGAAACGTGTTAAGACCTCTGTCAGTTGTATAGACTCAAGGCTTACTCCTATTTTCAAGAGAAACTAGAATATTTTAAAAATTTATGTTAGTATCTGTGGATTTCAGTTTAAAACCAAACTATAAAAAACGTTGTAGACTGAATTGTGTTTCTCTAAAAATCAAATATTAAAAAGCCCTAATTCCCAATGTGAGTATACAGGGCCCGTAAGGAAATAATTAAGGTTTAAGGTTCAGTGAGGTCTTAAATTTCAATGAGGCACTAAACCAATAGGATTCGTGCCCTTTTAAGAAAAAGAGCAGAGCTCTTGCTTCATTGCGAGCACCTAGGAAAAGTCACAGGAAGACCCAGGAGGAAAACAACACAATCTACCAACCAGCAGGAGTGCCCTCACCAGAAATCAACCAAGCCGAGCCAGCATCCAGAAATGTGCAAAGTTAGTTGTTTAGGCCACCCAGTCCATGGCATTTTGTTAAGGCAGCTGGGACAGACTACTATAAAGGTTGTAAAAACAAGCAACAGCAGCAGCAGCCACAGCAAACTGGATACTTCATTCAGAAGGCTTAATTAGAACCTGCAAAGATGATGTGAAAGTTGCAGGTTTTCAGCCATCGCAATGCTGGGAAATAAAGTATTCTGGCTTCCATTTGCCTTTTGTTTTGTTCCTTTTAGTCTTCAAAAAACTCAAGGGAGATGAAAGATACCTGTTCGTGTTTGTTCCTTCCTTACTCTTCCTGAACAACATAGTCTAAGAGTAAGTGGACAAAAACATTTTGTCCAAGATCCTGTAGAGTCAATGGCAGAGAAATGGAAAGAGGCAGTAGAGACTCTGTTTAGAAACCTAGAAAATAACAATCCTGATAACCTGGACTGCATTTCATGAAGCACCTGCTGAGCAAAAGACACTGTCAATCTCCTTTTTTCTTAGAAAAGTATATAAACTGAATATGTTGCTCACCACCCCTCTGCACACGTTCCCATCCCATTTTCACTCTAGTCTTTAAAATAATGCCCTTGTTTATTTTTGTAAAAGTGGGACATGTTTGCTGTTTAAAAATTAAGAAACTATAGATAAGGGATAAGAAAAGAGAGAAAAAAAAACCCTAGTCTACGACCCAGAACCAACTTTCTTAATGCCCTTCTAGACACGCATACATAGAGGCAGATGGATGATTAATAGATAGGAAGACACACTTCCACACACTCATGAATATTCACATATATGCCAAAATAAAAGGGGTAATTATATATACAACTGTTATAATTAACTTGACTAAAATTTAAAAGAGGAAACCTGGGTGGAGTGGCTCACACCTATAATTCCAGCACTTTGGGAGACCGAGGCAGGAGGATCGTGAAAGTATGAGGCCAGCCTGGGCAACATAGCAAGACCCTATCTCTACAAAAATAAAAATTAATTTTTTTTGAGACAGAGTCCAGAGTCTCACTCTGTCATCCTAATTAGAATGCCATGCCATCACAGCTCACTTAGAAAACTCACACTTTTAGGCCTGAGCAATCCTCTTGCCTCAGCCTCCCTAATAGCTGGGACTATAGGCATGCACCATCACACTCCGTTAATTTTTCTATTATTAGTAGAGATGGAGTCTTGCTCTTTCTCAGGCTGGTCTCAAACTCCTGAGCTCAAGCAATCCACCCACCTTGGCCTCCCAGAGTGCTAGGATTGATTACAGGTGTGAGCCACTGTGCCCAGAACAAAAAAAAATTTAAAAAAAAAATATTTAATAGAGGAAAAATGAGTTAAAGCAAAGAATTTTCAAATTTCAAATAATCCTTTGCTAAAAGAGATATTAGTTCTTAAATGTTCCATGTAAAGTTACATGTTAATGAAAAGATTTTTTAAAAAGATTTCAAAGTTGCAGTCACATTTTCTATTTGAGTTCCCACATTGAGAGTGTAGAAATTGACCCAATGTGAAGGCTCACACCTGTGAGGCTGAGGTGGGAGGACTGCTTGAGGCCACGAGACTGAGACTAGCCTTAGTGAGATTCCATAAAAACTTAAAAAATTAGCTAGGCCAAGGCTCATGCACTTTAGGGGCTGAGGTGGGAGGATGTCTTGAATCCAGGAGTTTGAGACCAACATGGGCAACATAGCTAGACTCCCTCTCTATAAAAAAATTAAAGAAAAGTAGGCAGGCATGGTGGTGCCTGCTTGTAGTCCCTACTTGGGAGGCTGAGGTAGGAGGATGGCTTGAGCCCAAGTGTTCGAGGCCATGAGTTACAATCCTCCAGCCTGGTTGACAAAATGAGACTGTCTCTAAAGAAATTTTATAAAATTTTTTTTTAAAAAAACGGTAGAAATAAGCATCTTAATACCCTTCCTCTCTCCTTTTCCTCCTTCATTACATACTTTTATAATTCATATTATGGTCTATATCTACAATTCTCATAGTTACTCAGGGGTAGTTCACTATTTAAAAGAACCGAATGCTGATGCCTCAGGTAATTTTGGTTTCTGGGGGGGCTCTGTTTGTGTGTTTTTACTACAATCTCTGCATTCCCTATTTCCCTGTTTGGAACATCTCTCTTAGCTAGATTCCCTCTTTCCCCAGGTTTTTAAAGAAAAGCACATGAGAGATGTATTCCTAAATCTTTGCCTTCCTGAAAACGTATCTCTCTTGCCTGTATATTTGAAGGACAACTTCCCTGGTTCTAAGATCCTTTGCTTTCTTGGTCATATTTTCTTTACTTCCGAGTTTTGGAAAAAATATTACTCCACTATCTTCTTCCATGAAGTGTAACTGTGGTCAAGTCTGACGCATACACTTTGTCTTTGCCTGCCTTATAGTATATGATCTGTTTCTCTCTCTGATCCTGTCCGTGCCCCTATAAAGCATTCTACAAAGCTGAAGTGAGCTTTCAAAGATGTAAATCAAATCATGTCATCCCCTGCTTAAACTTCTCCTATGACTTTCTATTTTATTTAAAACAGATTCCCAACCCTCCCAATGGTCTTCAAGGCCCCTCATAAATACATGTGGCCTATTTGTCAAATTCTACTCACCAACCCCTCAACCCTGTTCTCCACCTACAAGCTATTTTTATACATATGGTGAAATAATTTCCCCAATACCATTTATTCAAAAACTGATATTTCTCACTGACTTGCAATTTCTCTGTCACATTTCAAAATCCACATGACCCTTATATAGGAGTCTGTTTCCAATCCACTGTTCTAATTGATCATTTTCTAGCACTAAATTACTTTAATATGTATTATGAACTTGAAGTGTGCCTTAATATATGGTAGACTGACATCTTCACAGAGATCTTCCTTTTAAGAATATCCTTAGCTATGTGTGGGCCTTTTTATCTGCACCAATTTTAAATAGTTGGTCTAATTCTACCAAAGCCCCTTCTGGGGTACTTCATGGGGATAGTATTGAATATACACATTAATTTAGGGGGAAATTAGTGTCTAAAATGTTATGTCTTTCAGGCTTAAAACATGTAATGCTTTTCCATTTGTTTAGCTATTACTTAATACCCTTCAATAGAGGTTAAAATTTTTCTTCACAAATATCTCATCTATTTTTTCTTTGAGACAGAGTCTCAGTACTTGTCTATTTTTTCTTGAGACTACAACTAGACCTCATTCTTGCCTATTTAGTCTACGTAATACTTTGTTTTCATGGTTACCAGATCTATACTTTTCTTTATATTCATAATTTACTTCAATGATAAACTTGAAAATCATATGGTTGCCAATGTCTCATTGTTTTCCACTTGATTCTGTTCTCTACATCCCTGTTTAAGCATTTCTCCAAAGTTTTTTCAGAATGAACTTTTGTGCGATAAACATTTAGAGTATTAGAATATCTAAAAATTTTCTCACTTTACCCTTGCATCTAAATAAAAGCTTGGCCATATTTTTAAAAATAATTCTCTGTTCAAATTATTTGCCTTAACGTTGTGAAACTGTGACTTCATTTTCCCTTTTCTTCCAAGGTGGCTATGGAAAGTTTGATGTCAGTATGATCCTTGCTCATTTCTGGGCAATCCTCATTTTAATTTGAAAGCTTCCATGTTCTCTTTGAGTTTTCTTAACTTACTCTACATTATGTTTTAAGTCCATTGTATTTTTCTCTGATTTGTCTTACCCAACACTTTATAGATCTTTTTTAATATGAGTTCTTATCTATTTTTTAAAATCTGAACCATTTTTGAATTATCATTTTGGTTTTACATTAGTGACTATTGGAAATACAATTAATGGCATCATTAATTTCATTCATCATCTTTCTTTCAAAGAACTTGAACTTCATGTCTGTCTTAGAAACATTTTGTGGTGGAGGAATAGGGGAGGGGGGAGGGGTGGAGGGAAGGTGGTGGCGAGTCATGGCACACTCTTGGAGGTGGGACATAATTATAAGAGGGACTTTACCTAAAAAGTGCAATCAGTGTAACCCGGTTCTCTGTACCCTCAATGAATCTCCAACAACAAAAATGAAAATAAAAAGAAACATTTTGTGGCTATTTTTTTTTCACCATAAGATGGTCATCTGCCTCTGTCTCTGTTTGTGATGTCTATTCATTGTATCCTGAGTCTATAACTCAGTTTGAAAATCAGCGGGTACATACTCTGCTCATTGTGTTGTCTTAACGTACCACATTCATTTGTTTCCACCACCCTCATTAGAACGTAAACTCCATGAAAGAGGGAACTTTGTCTATATTTATTGCTTCAAAAATAATGCCTGACATCTACTACACACTCAAGAAATACATGTTTTATGAATTGACATATAAATGATTCTCTGGACCAATGAAGATGGTCTGAGTTATGCTATAAAAAGAAATAGTCTTAAAATCTTGGTAGCTTAAAATATGTCCATCATGGGGTGCCCTGGAACTTATTCCCACTCAGCGTTCAGAGCAGAGCCCCTACCCAGGAGTGCGGATGTACAGAGGTGAGGTGAGGGATGCAGGATGGTTTCAGAAAGGCACACAGGGGCCAGATCAGGTGACTCTCGAAAGCTAAAATGTGGATTTTATTTTCAGTGTGAGGAAATCCAATGGAGAATTTGAGAAAGGGGAGCAAGACAATCTGACTTACTCTGGCTCTTATATAGAGAATGGATTGCAGAGGGCTGGAGAAGAATCAGAGGCCACTAGGAGGCTCCAGCAGGGTTTCCTGTGAGAGGTGACGATGGCTTAGAGACAAGAGGGGTAGAGGGGACAGAAAGAAGCAGACAGGTTGGGGAAGGAGAATTGACAGAACTTGTGATGGATGGAAAATTGTGAGGGGAATGGCCTGTAAGTCCTTGGCATGAGCAACCGAGTAGACGCTGGAATATTTTGCAGGTAAAAGGGAGATTGGGAATAAATTTGTGGGAAGAAGTCGAAAAATCTGTTCTGAACTCCAATTTGAGAGAGCCTGTGAGTCATTTATTTTTTATTCTATTTTATTTTATTAAATCATTGCTGTGTACATTAATGTGATCATGGGGCACCCTACACTAGTTTCATAGACCATTTGACATTTTCATCACACTGGTTAACATAGCCTTCCTGGCATTTTCTTAGTTATTGTGCTAAGACATTTACATTCCACATTT